>JAAXYX010000933.1:0-28582 GCA_036851915.1 Ptenothrix huangshanensis
TTCTTTTTACCATTCTCCAATTTCCAAAACGAGCTTGCAGCCTAATCCTAGTACTTCGTATAAATCAATATGTATATTCGGTTGAATATCATTCAATTTGAAATCCAATACCTGAATTATTATCTGATTTTAAATCTGATTCCGCAGTGGTAGTTATTTTTGGTTTTAAATTCATAAATCTACACAACTGGTATCATACACATTTATCTCTTTTTCATTGAAGCAGTACACGTAAATGACATCTAGTGAACTTCTAATGTTCTAATGCTATTTTTGAATATTAATTATGACCAAAAGGAAAAAGCTTAGTTAATTAGTTACCCAAGATGCCATAAAAGTTGCCACTAAAAAACACCAGACAAACTGTCTTAAAATTTATGCAGGCAATTATCTTCTCGCATTATGAATCTGTTTTCAATAAATAGTTGAAATAATCTTTCAAAAATCCATAAGTAATTAATAATGTGATCACTGTAATATAGGTAATTAACTGAATAATTAATTACTTGTTGGAGTAAGTGGGCGCATAACTACATAATAATATATTACGTAATATGTGATTATAATGACTACTGAATATTATTATGTATATATTGGATTAGTCACGAATTCCCAATATAAACCAGCATGATGCTTAGGTACTTTATTTTATAACATAGAAATAATATCCAATAGAACCTAAAAGCAAAAACTGTGGTATCCTATACACATTTAAACTACAAATTTTATGACAATCATAAACCATTTGTAATAAAAGTTTGTTTCGCATACCAAGTGTGTTTGGGCTAACCCCTAATCAATATAACGTCGTTAGTGTTTGGTCTAGTCACAAGATTTTTTAAAGCCAACAATAACTGCTAAAACTTGAACTAAAACAAATTCCTAAATCAAGCGGTAGTATTCTGACAGATGCTCAGAATGACTTGTGGTACCCAGGTATTAATAGGTATTTGACTATGTAGTTTGAAAATAAAATATTAATTAGTTTTAGCTTTAGCCCTTGATAACAGGAATTACAAACAGAAATCATACCTTTTTAAAGGAATACACATACTGCACTAAACACAGAGCAAATCATCATAAAAGTAGATTAGGAGCATAATAAATATCCACCCAGCTCTGGTCTCTCTCTTTTATTTGAATACCGGTATGAAAAGTAACAAGAGCAAATCATCATAAAAGTAGATTAGGAGCATAATAAATATCCACCCAGCTCTGTTCTCTCTCTTTTATTTGAATACCGGTATGAAAAGTAACAGTGTATTGCCAACATAAATTACCGCTGCAATTGCAGATACGAATTAGAACTTGAAATAATACAAATACTTATGGGAGTTACGTGGTGTAATGTAATGTAATGTTATGTTATGGTGGAGGTTAACTTGTAGCAGGAAAAATTTCGAATAAAAATATACCTCCCAAAACACCCATAAAAACTAATTTACGGAAGACGGTAATGTCAGACTAGAAGATCGTTTTGAACTTTGCTTTGGAGTTAGTATCACTATTACGAGGCCTCAAAGAAGATTCATAAACGAGGACGATGACTCTATTCCTATATTATTATACTATATATGCTATGACCGTATCATGTATCATCAAAAGTTTAAATTATTATTATGACTGCCCAAAATAATTTCGCCATACAAGTTAATTTCAAAGGCCGTTTTCTTTATTCTCAATTCGACTACAGCTTGTGTCTGTCAATAACTATACACATCATATTCAATTCAAGCAGGTATAGTATTTTAGGTAAAGTCTAAATGATTACTTTAATTAAATAATTAATTAATAATAAAATGTAGACATAATATTTATAATTATTTCCTATCATCATCATTATCATCTTTATTTTCATCACGATCACGATGACGTACATCACGGCGTCACTCTTGATCATAATCATATAATTCATATTAACTAATTCATAATAATTGCTATTCAATGAATAGTCGTATTATTAATTTGTCTAATCAATGTTCTGCATTCCAATCTGTTACATGGTCTACAGGTAAGGTGGTTCTTAGTCATGGTACTTTTAACGTCTATGTATGTCATTACGTAATATTCTTTAGGATCAGATAAGGACATGATCTACTAGGTAGTCTACTCTACAATACATACCTATATTGCCTCCGATCCAATTCATAGTAACTTTGAAATCAATGAATATGAATATTTAAATATAATTTAACCTTAATCGTAAATCCATCGTAGATTGTATGTATGTATTGTATTGTGTATTTTAGTACTGAAAATAATTCATTCCCAAACTTCCTAATCGTAAGTAAACTATGATTCACTTTTTTTTAATTGCATTAGTTATTATTTGCTTATAATTCCAGTCATTCTTGTATATCGTGACTTCAGTTTGAGTATTTATATTACATTTTAATTTTTCATACAAATTACTACACTTTCCCATCCTAGATTTTACTTGACTACCTTTTTACTTACAAAGATAAAATGATTTGGATAGTAATAGTAATTAATAATTTATAATTATTTCATTTGGAAATTGCGAACATTTTTCTTTTGCATAATCAGTAATTCATTATTCTAAAATGTTCTTTGACAGAAAGTTAAAGTCAGCGACAAGGTCAAAGTCAAAATACGAATTCAAAGAAAACGCAAACTCCAAAATAGTATGTAGGTATCTATGTATGTATGTATATACTTACTTAGCACTATAAAATGTATAATCCCAATAGTAAAGAAACGTCCGCTCACGCGAAAACAATAAATAACACGACTCTTTCGCCATTTTAATGATTATTCACGAATTACAAACACTGCTCACGTTGACGATAGACGAGAGAATAATAACAATAAATAAATGATCACGCATTCTCATATTCTGTAAAAATTGCACGTTCACTCTCTCCAGTTGTAGACACATACATACATAACATAGCATACTATAGTAAGTATATTATGTAGTAGTTATGATACACATTTACTCGATCTGCAATGGCATAACGGTAATTAAGTATGTAGTATATATGTATATATTAGATTATGAAATACGTATAATGCGTAAGTTGATGATATTAATTAACTATTTGTAAATAACAGTATTAGTAAAGTCAGTTGACAGTTGACGCTGACTGTAGTGTAGTGATCGAGTCGTGTGGAGCAAAGTATGTTGTATGAAATGTGGACACAATAATGTTCCAGGATAGTTTCACATGGAGTAATTATCTATATCAAATTAGTATGTGTGTGTGTGTGTAAGTGTGTATAGCGGAACAGAAGAAAGTCTGTTTTTCAGAATTTCACATCTAGAGATACTGTAATAATTGTAATTGTCACGATTATCATTTATTACACTAGACAGGGACAGGGAAGGAGGCAAGAGTAGTCTTGCAGAGGAAAACTGCGGCAGTCGCGATGTAATCAATCAAGGATCCACTCGCAATGGGGCAATTCGGAGAGGCGAGGCAAAAGTCACCATTACAGTACAACCACACCACATCACCGGTTAGTTCAGAGTTTCGGAGTTTAATTATTTTAATGTTCATCATCACTTACACAGTTTAATTGCTGCTCCTGTCCCGTTCACTTCTAACACTACTACGCTATCTACACAACTATAGTAGTTATCCCAATGCGCCTATATCTGTATAGTAAGTTGAACAGTTGAATTCAACGTCATGCAATTACCCATCATTTAATTACAGTCCACGTCAAAGTACATTTAGTACATATTCGTAATCGCAAACGTAGCTTAACATATACAATACAATTATACCTGTAATTGTTAAGGGTCGTGGGTTGAATTGAACAATATACGAATACGAATTACGAATATACGACTATATATATGCCTCAACCAATAAACTGGAGAACTGTCTGGAAGGGCAAGATATGCTTTTTAAATTATTAATTTTTTTCCCACTGGAAAAAGTTGTGGTGTACTGGACGACGACGATGACGACGACGGCGATGACGACATAGAAACGAGTAGGTATACGAGTTTCCTAGACGAACAGTACGAAAAACTACCGTACGTTCTTTGGTTGTAAGTCGTAACAATGACAAATTTAAAATCGATACTGCTATTTAATTCCGCTCACCGTCGTCCGTAATTTAATTATATTATGTCACAGTGAGAACACAAACGTTTTTTTTGGTTTTATCTTCCACATAAAACATGATTGGTAATTACTGAGTATGTTTCCCAGTTTTCTTTCCTCACACTCGCAGACAATTTGTATAGGTATTCTTTATTTTACGGGTCACTTTCGCTTTTATGTAAGATATTTCATTTTATTGTTTTTCCTATATATCTAGAGATTTCATTCAAGGAAGAGTTACTTTAAGGTTTCGTGTTGGTAGGCGTAAAGTCGTCCGCGTTGATTTGACGTAGGGTATTTTTCAGTATAATTATTATTTGCAAGTTATTTTCTAAGTCTTGTTAACTTTGGTTATTTTCTTTATTTGCTTCTTGCTTTTAGGTGGTTTACTTTTCGATTCGATTCGATTCATTGTTGCTACACATTTTTCTGCTTTTTAAATATGTTCTTTGGTCTTCATCTAGTAGATTAAGATTTGTTTTCCATCTCAAAGGATAATTTTTGTGAGTATCACAGCATATAATCAATATTAATGCGAATACAGGGTAGTTTTGTTTGTATTGTGTAAGGATACAATCGTTTAGACTTAAGGACATTTATTATTATTATTTTATTTTATTCCATCTTTCAACTCTGACAGCTTAACGCTATTCGCATAACACATTTACTTTTATTTTATTGATATTGTTAAATCTTACTGGAATACGAGAAGCTTAGTAAACAAAGTATAAAAAGAAAGTCGACTAACGAGTAACGACAACAAACAAATGTTAATTACATAGTAAAGTTATTACGTATATCTGAATCTGTATATATATATATTGTGTATGATGTATTGTACAAGTTTGATAGTTAATTGACAGAATATATAGGTATGTAATGTAATTATACAAATGCATAATTATACATAAGGGAAAGCTATTGTTTGTTTGTAGTTCATTGCAAAATCCATGATGCTTCGGCTTAAGTGGAGTACATAGTAACTATTTCATGTTTTCCTGGGATCAATTACAAAAAGACCGACATGTCCATACCATTCATTTTAATTTCCTAAACACATCTATAAATTACTCGCCGATCACTCCACTCAACTGCAGTAATATTTGGGAGTCATGTCATACTACATTTATCGCTAGTCCATCATTATCGGAAAATTTAACTCATAACTTTTGAACTTTCAGAAGTAATATTTTAAGGCTAACAAAAAATTAATTATCTAAACGGAATTTGTAATCGCAGTAAATTCTTGAATAGCTTGACTGTATGTTTATCAGTAACGCTCTGACATAATTTTACTTACATAAATTATTCCTGACTCCGCATAAGGCGACTTTTCCTTTCCTCCGGCTTGTAAATCAAAATAAATAAGAGATAAAGGAACACTAGTAAATAATTTTATCCTATTACTTTTCTTCCCAACTTTGTTCAGATAAAAATCCCCTTTGAGTGTGCAAAACCATAGCTAGATTTAAAAATGCATTTAACCGACAAAATGATAATCTGGAAGGTTTAGTTTCCTGTTCTGACTTGGCTAAAAATCTGCGTTAAAATATTTAAACATGTCCGTACTGGGAAGAATAAAAGAACTAGAAGAGATTAGAAAACTCTGTGTCCGTAACAGTAAAACTATAGCTATACCTTCAAAAGTCATCGGCGTGTTTGTACAATACCTACATATACCACGTAATGTATGCACGGTCCGCTTGAACTGAATAAACTTTCTGAATACTATGTGACTATCTTACAGCTGTGTATAAAACATGAATTTATTTATTAGATTTACACCTTAAAAATCCCGCATATAATTATATATGTGTTTAATCTACAACCATACAAAAAGTCGTAAATTAACTAATTCATTCACATCTCGTTCAGATAAGAGTTTGGTATACTTTGCGTAAACTCAACAAATAGCGAGCAAGTATGGGACTAGATTCAGTTTTGTTGAAATTCTTAACATACGTCTAAATTGCATTAATAAAATATTAAGTATTTACATATAAAATGAAATTCACACTCTTGTATGATTAGAAACTGTGAACCTGTAATAAATAATTTTGCATCGTATAGAATTAATGTTATAAATTCATAAACCTGAAATTAACACAGGCAAGTAATTATTGTAATTAAATGTAATTCATTATATTTAAATGTAGACTATGACGTACCGTACGATTCTAATATTACATTCGAAATACCTAGGTATATTTTGTTAATTACATATTTGCGATGGTATATATTGTATCTGCATTGTGTCATTAAATTTGCTAATTCATTAAGTTGCATTACAGTGTTAGCCGTAACCGCTATTCGTAAAATTTTTATATTATCCTTTCCTTTTTCTTGATCAAAACTAAGTTGTTTCATGTACAAGATTTAAAAACGCTAACAAGTTATCAAATAATAGGTTGTCAAAAACAAATCAAAGAACACATAGTTTGATTGTTCGAAAGTAAAATTGGAATAAAAAAAATATCCTGTAAAAGAATGAAAAGATTGCACATAAAAATTGATACTTGTGATAAAGTGTAAAAAGTTCATTTAATTATTTTAAGTAGTCCTACTGTAAAATTTAATTACACATATCTGTTCAACAACTTCAAATTATTGCCTACAAATAACAATAAGTCTAATGAAACATAGTTTGTCGTCCTTCCTCAATGTTTATACAATTATAATTATATACAACCTACCGTAAGTATGTGTGTACACTTTGTAAAATTTCAAAGGATTCATTTCAGGCGAGTCATGGAAAAAAGGTTGACTTCGGCCTGTCTTCAGTCTTGTTATACAAGCAATATATCAGAAATAGCAAGTATTCTTTTTACAAAATACGGGCACCAACAAACATGTATATAGTGTATACACAATAACAATCTTTTCTTGTTTCTATTTCATTTGATTTCGATTTGATTTACCAACCACTTTGTAAAAGTTTCCATTCATGGAACTTGAACGACATGTGGAAGGAAGATGGGAACTACTGCTGTGTTTTTTTGTCCCTGATCTTGTTTTTGCAGGTAAAAAAGGAATATACAAGATAATGGTGAAACAGAGGGAGAGAGAGTAAATGCAGAAGAAGTTTTCGTCTTCATATAATAATGTAAGTGTAACATACTTTTTAGTTTAGAACATGTGAGAGATTTAAGTAAGATTAGATATTTCTCGTCACTACAAATTATATGTAATGGATGTGTGTACGTATGTATTTTATGTATGTATGTATAATGTATATTCGCTAAACTACAACTTTTTATAGTATCTGTATATTACATATGTACACAAGAGGAGCGATTATTTATAGGTATTTACTGTTGGAGCCAAGTTGATCGTCCTCTATATAGAGAGCAGATATAGAGAGAACCTCAAACATGGACATCCATCAAGATTGACGTAGAGAGTGAAGTTAAGTTGGCTCTTAAGAAACACTTGAGAATCATAGGTAGACTTTCTTGACAGATCGAGCTGTACCATAGCCATCACTGATGGGCAGGGTTGCTTTAGCCTGAGCTGGAACCCGATGTGCCGTTCCAAATCCATCCAAATGAATCCCACCGCCTGGTCGGAGACTCCCAAAAGCATCTGGTCTTCCTCTCGATGAATTTAAGTCACCTTCAAATCTAAAACCACAACCAGACGGCATGAACATTATAAATTATAGATATCCCGTGCTATTACCATACATAATTCCATTCATTAAGTAGAGTTCATCATTGATTTCCTTTTACGATGACAATCACTCAGTCATCCTCAAACTCCCGACTCTATCTTCACACCGCAAATGTACTACCGCTAACGAGAAGGCACTTCCCGTTGACTCCCAACGTCCCAACGTAAGTACACGTAGGAAGTAGCAACAACGTAAATGACATTGTCGCAAGAACTAGAGCGGCACTAAGCCATCAGACCAGACTCCGGAAAATTGATAGATAAATCGTGGAATAACAATAATAAATCTTTACCTGTACAGATCACGACCATAGGGCTGTGCAAAATGAAACATGGTCGTTTCCTGATGTTCAGGCTGATGATGAGTTCCTCCTGGCATCACAACATTCCCACTAGTTTTCCCATCTAGAACAGGCTCTGCGTACGTTGCTTCCTCCTTCCCCTCACCCACTAATCTCCTGTCAACCGTCCGCAGAAAGAGAAGCAGGAACAAAAAACACGAACACTTATATTAAAACCCGGTGCATTAACTCAGCATTAAAAACTTTAGAGACACCCTCCAATTCCGTCCCGTCATCTCTTTACCACTCCAACCCACTCTCGACTTACTCGCCTCTCCATCACTCTCCAACGAGCGTATAAAATAAATATCTACTGTCGACTCTCGCAGCCAATCTGGAACTAAGTAAGTAATAGTTATAATGGTAGTAATGGGTCATAAACTTACGTGTTAATGTTGAGATTATGTCTCTGCTCAAAGTATTCGTAGTCAGTGTCGGGGTACGGAATATTGTCATGGTCTTTCCGACATCTTTTGGCGCATCCCCAACCCGCAATAAATCCAAACAGGACTGCGAGCACACAGCCCACACCCACGGCAATGGATAAAGTCTCCGCTGTGTAGGACTCCCGAGGGCCCACCACTACAGGACCTTCCTGTGCCACCTGCAAACCAACATCATCCTTTTACTCCCTGGTCCGAACTCTCCACTCCCATCCACTCTGACATTGCATGTACATGTGAAAGGGCCCACCACTACAGGACCTTCCTGTGCCACCTGCAAACCAACATCATCCTTTTACTCCCTGGTCCGAACTCTCCACTCCCATCCACTCTGACATTGCTTGTACATGTGATCATCTTTACCAAGAACCAACCACCAATTGGTCACTCCGGCCTTTTCAACTTTATTTATTCTTTCCCAGTCGATTAAAAGACAATAAGCAATTAATTTACAGAGTACACATACCTCTTTGGTTTGTCCATCATCGGACAGAATAGTAATCGTCTGACTTCCACTCGAATCTATAGACTTTGCAGTTCCCTTTGTCTGGTCCGAAGGCGGTCCAGAGCTAGTTCCACCGTTACTACTGGAAGCTGGCTTCGGACAATCCGAATGATTCCCACTTGAGATATTCTGTACGTAATCTCTTCGTAAGATAGGCCTTTCCAATGGTATTGTGACACACTTGGATTCTCTCTTGTGCCAGGCACAGTACGGACTTTGCAGCGCAATACAGTCACTGTGGAACAAAAATTCTTACTTAAATTACATTGCCGCAACAACATGATGGATTTTACAATTACAGGCAAACACACAAACAAGCTCACATGTACCTACGAACGATTTATTCCACCTTAGTAGTGTACACATCACACACACACACAGACCGAGACGGAGCTTCACCCGTTTCCTGCTCCAGTCTCAACTGCAATCTACATGGAAGCTCACGTGCAAATCGATTCACTCTTCTCATCCCACGAATTTCCATTAGGGTAATGAAATGGAGAACGATGGCACGGATAAAAAGACAAGCTCCACCATTCTAGAGCTTCCTTTGTCTGTACCTACGTTACTACCGATTTTATACGTTGAAAAAATTCATTCAATTTTAACCCATTCAATTCCAATACAAACACGGAGCTTCCACGTACAATTTTCTTCCCGTCTTTCAATCAAACACTGACTCAACCCAACGTATATTAATTAATGAAGCCATGCTACATAATTAATTGACGAAATGTCAATAGCGTTTTGTTTCATGAAAGTTCTTTCAATTTATAATTTACCTGCAAGACTTGATTTTAGACGTGAAACACTGTCTAACATTCATTAGCTTAAGGTTCTGATCAGACCCGACAAGGAGTTTTGGTGGAGTTCCACCCAAGAACAACATTTCTCGGACGGGTGTCTTAAAAACTTGTATTTCTTGAATAAGTACTGTCTTGACGGTCTCACGACCAACATTCACAACGCTTAATACTTTACCATCATCTACAAGGGAGCAAACCAGAAAATGTAACAAATTAAGCCAAGTACATAATTACTATAAATGTTATCATCGAGAGGATGTAAGTAAGTACGCGCGCTGTGGCCAAGAACTGGGTCCGCTACCTACGTACGTCTTCTCCTTACTTTACCCCACCAAAGATTAAGCTGTCTCTCCTACATTAGTTCTTGTACCGACATACCACCACAGAACTTTATTACCCATCCCATGCACACAAACGAAGATTCCCAGATTCCCACCATCCAAAAGAAGACGAGGCGGACACAGAAGAGGAGAAAAAACTTGATGTAACTTTCTATTGTACACCAAAAGCAAAGCAATCCAGAACTCTCACCGAAAATACACATTCTTTCTCCTTTCTCCCGTAACTTTATCTTAAGGCAGCGAGAACTACTGGAAACTTTTCTCACAGGATCGAAAACCGAATCTTACATTAACCATTGGTTGTTGAGACGTAGGTAGAAAGAACCTTGTTGTCTTTCCCCTGTTTCCAGTCCATCCCATTCTATCCTCTCCTATGTATTCCTACGTACTCCTGCTCTATATACCTACCATACTTACGTTCCGTACGTTCATCCCTCTCCCAACTTAAACTCTACTCAAGTATCTCGAGTTTAATAGAAAAGACATAGACATAAGAGAAAGAAAAGCATTCATTATAGTTTCGTTAAAGTAGAGCCATACATTACTTCCTTCCTGCTCCGTTTTCCAGCTACTCAACTTGTCCACCGCCATTGAGCCTCAATTAAATAAATCCTATTATTTTTTCCGGTAATAAACTTACTTACACCCACAATTTTTTCCACTCAAAACACAATCAAGTGCCTCAATCTCACAAGTTGAACGGACCTCGGTAGATCGTGATCGTGGCATGAGTTGAGAATAAATAATAAAATACTGAGTGGGCTCTAAAAATTTCTAAAAGTAACAAATTGTGTGAGTTTCAACCATAAATTTCGACTAAATAAAAAAATCAAGAGAACTTTTCCACCAGCTAGTCTTCACAGTCATGGCCATTTGCAGGAGTACCCAGTAATTTCATCAACATCAAACAAACTTGCTCTCGGTCATTTTTCCCCAAGTTTAGTTGGTAGGTACATAGGTAAGTACATTTAGTGGAGTCGGTTATAGCAAAAATACCTAGCCAGTTGTATGAAAAGCGCAATAAATGCAGCACGAGTGCAACGGTATCCAAATAAGGTAAATAAACGTACCAGTCCCTAGAAAGATAACATCATAGGATTGTCCATCCGGTGTCGTAGCATTCGTATGTACAGCGATTGTGGTCAACCGATGAGTTTGCGTTGCCCGAGTGAGCACGGGACGATTAAGGAGCGGTTGAACGGGTTCATCCATTAGAGTGTGACTACCGACAAAAATGTAGTACTGATCCGGAAGTGTGGTCGAATCATTCACACAGAGACCAGGCCGTGGCTCAGGAACCTACATTTGTCAATACGAAAGAAGCACACGTATAAAATTACGTTCCCAACACACCCACCAAAAGGTGAGACAGGCAGGCAGGCAGGTATAGAGTACGAAAATGCATTCAGTAAATTCTTGAAACACCTAATATACACTTTTCTGTCTCTGATGTGTTAAGTGACTTGACTTGTGTGTAGAACGAGGGCGAGAATAAAATAAATAAAGCACTGATACTGATGAAGATTAAGTTTTTGAATTAATTACATTTCACCCGAAATGAAGAACCGGGAGCAATAACAGTTGGAATACAACAAAGGAGAGTATATACGACAAGACAACAACCACCGGATTTAATATCCAGAGAAAATCATCAAGGAGAAAACAAGGTGAGGTAAGAGAGTGGAGAAGTGAACAGTGAAGCGAAAGGTAAACTTCAATTTTAATTAAGAGAAATAGCAAGAACAGGCATCACTCCCATTAGTTTTCGCCCGGCTACCACTTGACTTGACTCTTTCCAAGCCCTAGCAGCCAACTCTACTCTTCCAACTTCAAGAAAATCCAAACTAACTCCACCGGCTCGAAAATACGAACACAGTTACATGGTTGGTAATACATCTACTTGAAAATGAGAAATTACATTAAGTATACATATACTGTGGAGTATGTAAGTCACTCCTATAAATATCATACTCTAGTATCATCTCCGAGCGCCTCCTGCCTACTACATAAAAGTAGCACATAACCATCCACGGTTGGGATTATACTGCTCACGCTAAAGCTCCAATGACTTTCTATGCATCCAGCAGATGATTCTTCTTTTCGGTTTTTTTCAACTTTTTCTTTTACTTACAAAACACAGTCAGAGAACAGAGAAGACACACATTAATAAACTAGTGAAAACAGAGAGAGAAAGTAGGATGAAAAGTTCTTTGCTCAACGAGCTCTACTCGAGCTTTCCCAACTTTTCTGTGTCTGTTACAATCTACATAAGTGTAACTTAGCTTGCACAACTCTCTACCTACATACATACACAAATAACATCAATGCAAAAGTAAAAGCTAATGCTGTACTTTCGGATGTCTGTCAGTTCAATTCCTTACCTTATCCGGGGAGACAGGAAGCCAGTGCATATTGGCGCTCTGCTGCGCTTTGAATCGGCCGTCGAACACGTCCAGAATATCCCTCATCTTGAATGCACACACGGCCGAACCAGTGATACTGTTGGTTCCCGTTGTGAACACACCATAGACGACTTCAGAGCCCAACTGAGAAGCAGGCAGGAGGACCGACATCGATTCTACAGTCATAAGTTATTCGTAAGTAAATATGTACCCCAGCAATGCAACCCTACCTTCCTCCGTTTCATACAAACACTTCACATCATGTTGACAACAGATATTAACCTCCTCTCTCAAAATTCTCAAATCCAAGTCTTAAGCCGCTCCACATCAACATCAGCATCATACAATCACACAACACACCAAACCACAACACACCACTCCTCATCACACAGCCATCCGTCGTCGGAATACAGACAACGACAATGATGACAATAATAATCATCGTTCTTATAATAACATCTGCTGCCTACTGCTATTTAATCTTGATGAATTCACCTCAGGGCTACAGATGTCATCGCCACCATCAAAACTCAAAACAACTCAGGAAACTCCTTATAAGTTTTTTCATTCTATTGTACTGACAAGTCGAAAAAAAACTTCATTTAATATCATCCCCAAAAAAATCTGTGAATGTAGTTGTACCTATGTACGTATTTTGCACTACAGCTACAGGAAGGATACCTTGCTACATTAGTATCGGCAGTCCAGAGAAATACGTCTAAATCTAAATATAGCCGGCTATACCTGTCTCGGTGGAAGAATTATGATAGTTTCTGACGTACATATGTCAATTTATTTTTATCATCAAACTGACATCCTCACTTGTGAACAACTTGACTGCTACTTGGACTCTTTACGATATACACTTAAACCTTGGCTCTTCGCTTGTCACACAACTTATTAGCTATTGTGACCTCAAACTCAAAAAATATGGTATCAACACAAAAAATCATCTATAAGCCATACACCCAGGTATGGGCCTAAATGCACCCAGAAAGAATACACAAATAGAGACGTACGTATTTCATCGAAGGAGAAAGGAAACTCCCCAGGGATAGAACAGTTGAGACGAGCTTTGAAAAAAGTTGTCCATCGATGTCTCGAACCTCGAGGAAAACCTCTGTCACCTTTACAAACTCGACCAACTCGACTATACACCGCCTGCAAAGACAAACAAATACATACATGTTTATAGATACACACTCACACAATAATAAAATCCAAACCAACCAAGTAATATAACATGGATCAAAAGGACGAGACGAGAGGCTCAATGTATAACCCTCGATGCTTCTCCACAACAAAGTACATACGCAGAGACGTGGTCGTATGTATGTACGTATGATATATAATAAAAATCAGTGAGTCCACAAACCATTCATAAAATAAACTCCTTACTCACTCAACCATCTCATAAATCTTTATTTACCCCTCCAGAAAAAAATATCCCTTCTCATCATCATCATCAACATCAGCATCAGCATCAGAGCTCTCAACCATCATATCATCATCTAACCGTAAGCTGCCAAAACCAAAATCTCACAACTTCCATCAACCACACATCATTTTCATCCCACACGCATCAATTGAAACAATTCCCATTTACCATCATCATCAACGAGGCAAAAGAATAAAACAAAACCAGCAAGGGAAAAAAACCATCAGAATTGATTTCAGAAAAAAATCCCTACTCCCTCAGAGATTTAAGGATTCAGGCATCGGAAGGTACACTTATACGAACGGTATCAACATCAGTAGCACCATCAAGATCAACTAACCTTTCCACAATTTGTGTACTCCTCACTCGTCTCCCGAAAGAAGAAGAAGACGAAATCCTCATATTGCATTGAATTGACAAAGTTGGGGGCTGTTCGCATCATAATGTATCATAGCAAATCCACCGTTCATGAATTCATTAATTTCCGTGTGCGGTCGCCAGTCAAGTCAAGTCCATTCCGTTGCAGGATACGCGAGTAAAAATATAAACAGACACAAAAGACACCTTCATTAGAAATTCCATTTGATACTTCAAGACAGTTTAATCCTTATTATGAGGATTGGAGCAATTTTAATTTCCAGGCCCAGCGTGACTCCTTTTGCTCCCTCCATTCTTTCCCTGCCGCTTATCGTAATAATAACCCTACATGCATATGCATGAGCCTTGTGTTCAGCTTCAAATCACATCGCAATCGCTGCGCGGTTCTCACTTTACAAAAACACACTGTCTCTCTATCTCACTCTCACTCTCTTATCTCTTGCATACTACCACTAAGAGTACCAAATGTGCTCAGTATCCTCACCCACAACGTGAGAACGAGAACGAAACCAACGCAGCTCATATAGTAGCTAGGATCGTAGGTACTTTACTCTTAACATCCTACAGCAAGGGAGGATTCAAATTTCAAATTACTACGTACACACAAGTGGTTAAATTTCAAACTAAATTTACAGGAAAGATACAAAACCCCTATCATCTTCTTGCCAGCCACACACTGTTCATGTTAAAATACTTTCTACTCACTTTATAAATATATCAAGTAGCTCATTGAAATAGTTTTGCTTCAACCTAGATACAAGTGCCTAAACACTAACTAGGAGACGTGGTGTCTCCTGCATCCATTAGTCTTGCAAACATATGTAGCAACTACGGAGTCAAGGTACATAGGTATATAACCCCTGACTACATACAGTAAGATACATAATGGGAAAAAGTTGTAGAAAATCCAGCACTCATTACCGTTCAGATACTTGAGATCATACTGGGGTGTCCTCAACGAGTCCCATCGGTGTATAAGCGGATCAACCTCAGCAAAGTCAGCTACCGTTCCCGCATACACTTCACCATCTAGAGAAAGGAAGGAAAGGAGACGAGAAATAAGAGAGAAGCCGTCAAATCAAAGCGTATCACAACAACCCTAATCCCTGAACTTCTCTCTCGCACTTCCCAAAACCTCATCGTCATCTACATCAAGCCAACCAACAAAACCATCACCATCCTCATCATGTAGTATCATGAAGGATTTCGCATGCATTTGTAGATGAATCCTCTTGATGCCTCTGCCAAAACTCCCAAAGAGTCCAAGTCCAGGTTCAACTCACGGCAACTACATATCATCCCATATCAGCTTCACGCTGGTGAGGCTTTCTTGGTTCTCATCCCGGTTATATATACGTACTGCACAGACAAACTACGTCTCGTCCCAAGCTTCTTCATCATCATTTGCACGCACCCCGATCAAGAAGAAAATAAAACATGACTCCAGAACAGATGAGGCTACGTCCACATAGGTATATTAACATCCACTTTCAGCTTTCATGAAATCAAATCCCCGTCACAGCTTTGCTTTTCATTTCATTTTAAATATTTATATAAACCTGAACATAGCGTACTATTCTAAATACATATATGCATACATAAAGGAGCTTATAAGTCATCCTAAGTTCACAATCAGTTATTCATACATTCATGAATTTTACCGTCTCTAAATAATGTGTTAAGGATATACGAGAGATAATGTTGCATAAGGATAAAATATTGACTGGCATACAGATGGTAAACTGTTGGCTTACCCACTACGACAGAAGTACTGTTATGACGTGGATCATAGGGACATATCCCCTGACCACTCTTCTCTATCCGATCGTCTTGAGCATAGTGACCATTGGTGGACACGTGGTAGTATCGACATCGTGGTTTATACGCATTCGTTCCACATACCAGTATTTGCCCTGGACCCACAACGTTTAGAATTCGGATGTAGTTTTGGCAATTTTCCTAAAAATAAATCCCGAGCAAAAACAGAACACACATTCAACATTACCGTCAGCAATAAAATATATTACTTTATTATGTGCATTGTAGTCTATAAACTGCAAACAAGACAACTTTTCCAACTCATAACAACCAAGTCCAAGACCAAGACCTAGACGATCCCAAAACGACTTGAGTATAGACCTATCTCTATCCATAATTGTATCATGTGCTTACATACACAGCAAAAAAAACTGACAAAAGTACCCGTTCACAATAACAATCACAATGATTACGTCTGAAAAAGAGTGAGGGAAAAAACGAAGCTCCTGTCCAAACAAAAAGGATTCCGTGCCGAATAGGCACTATCGTTTTTCACTCTCTCGCAAAGTACAATAACTATATACTAATAATAAGTAGGTTGACACCAGATAGTGCAAATATTTCTCCTAGTCACAATAAAGATATATACTACATACAGTACTGCCATTATAACGAACAAAGGCCTACATTTTCTGAGTTATATAAACTTCTTCGTGATATAATTGCATACACGATTTATATTTAGAGCAGAAAATAGAACCATCATCATCATCAACATCAACTCACCATGTCCTTTCCTTTGGTGATGCACATTTGAACATCTTCCTCGTCAGAGTACCATTCCAGCTTCTGTATCATTCAAATATAGGGGAAAAAAGAAACAAAAAAGCACATCAGAACAAAGTTAATCACGAAAGTAGAATAAAAATTCACTCATCCATCTATGCAATATACGATTGTGTCTGCAGTTCAGGATACAGATAAGTGAGTGCAGGCGTTCCTGCAGTCTCATCAATCATCACATATTCCATAATATTCGCTGCTCAAGCAGACATCATGACTTTTCTCCCAAGATCCTCTCAGAAACTGCCTGCCTGCAATATCCGTAGTACCTACGCGTCCTCTCCATGTCTATCAAATAATCTATACCTAGGGACTCAGCCCAGCTGAGAACTGAATAGGAAGTCAGGAGGTATAGGTAGGCAGATAACCTTTCTATCAACTTCCCGATACCGATACCCATGATTTCCATTTTACAGCATGGCTCCATATACTGCCGAAAATTAATTCCATTTCTCCTCGCTATTGTCCCATAATATTTATGCTCTCATAACTCACTCATTTCCGAACCCCCGCGAATCTGAGCCGTTTTTCCTACAAACACAAGTAGGTACACTTATAACTACTAATACTAACCCTGACTATGCATGTAGGCACGGGAATGCACTTTACTTCACTCCAAGTTACCTCTCCTGCCTCTTAAGGTCCAACATCCAAATATTTTTCGGATAACATCACCAAATTACAAATACTCTTACAGCATAAATACTCAAACCAATACAATACCGATTCATCTCTTGCCCCCATTAGAAAACACATTACAAAATACCTACAGCTGCTAAAGTATTATGTACCTCTCTGAAATCTCAAACGAGAACCAGAACCAGAATCAGAACCAGAACAAGAACCTTATGGACGGCTGACATAAATGGTCAGCATTGAGGATTTGATACGAAAAGAGATTTACTTTTACTTCCTATTAACAGTGTTGCTAAGCTAACAAGTACTACATAGTAATTGAATTCAATCTCGCCAACGCCAACGCCAGGCTGAGGAACGTCACACAAGAAAAATCCGAAAATACCTACGAGTTACAATCTGATACTATAATACGATTCATTCAACCAAACATTAACAACAAAATTCCACTCAACTGAGCAATAAAAAAAATTTCTTACTCAACAACACTCAACGTACATACCACTCTCAAATAGTTCACATACTTTTCGACAATCTGATCATACATCTTGAACTTGAAACCATTAAGCATTGAGAAAGATACATAGCAGGTACCTATGTACGAGTAGGTGCTCGCACTATGCCACTATAAGGGAGACAGTAATACAATTATTGCTCCCTCATCAAAATACCAACGTACCTACCAACATACATAGCTACCTACATCAAACCGAGAAGTCTACGACCGTACAATCACATAATATTTCAAGTTCAGACATTTAGTCCTACATAATCCAACTTGGTCTGCTTGGCTTAACTTTTCCAGGAGCACATTGGTCAAACTAAAGCCTTCAACATCCCCATTTACCGGTACTGTATAGGGATACAGGATCCTACGAACATTCATCGGTGTGTGCAGAGAACAGTCACCGTCACAGTTACCGGGGTTCAGAAACAATTGCATTCTAACCTAACGATTCTTCAGCAGGTTTCCTTGCCGTTCTACAAGGCTACCATGACTGCAGATCCAAATCCAAATCCAAATCCAAGTCACAGTCAACCTATGTTCTTATTAGATGTCCATCAGTAATGTTACTGTTTCGCTTCACTTGTGACTCAAATAATTTTTTCTCCCTTCCTTCTCTCTCGCCCTCTCTCTCTCTTTCTCTCTGTCTCTCTCTCTCTTTCGATACGACTAACTGTAAGAATAAGAAAGGGAGTCAAATCTTCAAGGAACCATTTGTCTCTCTCTTATACGTGCAGTTGACAAATTAGATTTTCCTCCCCAATCTCTCTTATGGTTAGACAGACAGTATGTCCATGTCCATGTAAACTGGAGTGGTAATACAAAGTCTTCGTCTTCCAGAGAACTTCTAACAACCAGAGTTGTGGATGTGGAACTCAAACTGAACTGTAGAGCTAGAGCCAGCATAGAAACGAACCTCATTCCCATCATGCCACACAGCCATACCCAAAAAATAGTTTCGTCTTCATCTCAACTGCTGGTCTGGTCCTACAAGTCCTCTTTCTCTCTCTCTGTCTGACTGTCTGTCTTACCACCTCTTTTAGATGATGGTTCGTGCTCACCATAACAACTACTTGAGAGAGTCCCTTCGCCTCTAGCTGTACATCTCCACTCATCTCTACCTATTTACGTTCCGTAGTTTTCATATTATTTTTACGTCTCTGTCTCCCCATCTTTTCCTATCCTTCCGTTCCCTTCCTAACTACTCTTAATCTTAATCTTGAACATGCACACATGCACATACACACACAAGCACATCCAGTCAACCCTTACTTGTGCCTGTATAGATATATCTATACCTGCCGACGAAAGTACCTAGGTGCCCACATAGTCTCAGACCTACATCTTCCTCTTCCTCTGAATCTGGCTGTGGTACTGGTACGGGTACTGGTTCTAGTTCTGGTTCTCTCTCTCGACTCAACCAATAAGACACAACAAGGACATCTTCTTCCTCCTTAACTCAAGTTTTGTCTTCAAGACAAATCACACACAAGACTAGATCAGTAATTGGAGTATTTTGTTTTCTTCTAGTTTCATCTGAGNGGTTCTCTCTCTCGACTCAACCAATAAGACACAACAAGGACATCTTCTTCCTCCTTAACTCAAGTTTTGTCTTCAAGACAAATCACACACAAGACTAGATCAGTAATTGGAGTATTTTGTTTTCTTCTAGTTTCATCTGAGGATTCTTTAGGAGGGCCCGATAAGGATCCGTGTAAAACATTGTGTGTACGTGTGTCCTTTTATCCTTGAGCAAATGAAAGTTATTCCCAGTCACAATTGCTACTCCCTCTTAGCCTCTCAAATTAATATATTTCTTTCCATTTCACTCTACTCTCCTCTAGGAAATGGTAATGGTAGTTCCTCTGTTTTTTTCCAGTCCTCACCCTACCCCGCCCCTAACAGCTAGACACCCCACTCTAATCCAATCCACACCACATAAATACGTGGGTACATGGCATACAAACACACGGAAACTCAAACGTCAAAAATATCTTATATCAAAAAAGTTTTGAAAAACGTTCCAAAGTTGAGAGTGTTCAAATAATTTCATACCTGCTGTAGAGTTAGGGTGGACGCTGATAGGTTATAAACGGCATTCCTGAAAATCGTACAAAAAAAATTCATGAATACGGTAATACTACAAGGGATTAAAACATATGCACTCTGCACAACACAGCCCTTCTACACAGATTTATATCATACAAATTTGTATTCGTATTCATACAATTTAGAAGTCGAGCATATATAATACACACAAGAAAAGCTGGAGCTGGAGAATGACTAGTTGATACGGGAATGATGCACATTATTTATATTAGTCTGCTTTACATGGAAATACGTCTACACGCATTCACAAACCACACCACACCAAAGCAAATCTAAGCCGAGCAAAGTCAAGTCAAGCCAAACCAAACCAAGCCAAGAAAATACAGAAAAGTAAAGCAAAGCAAAGCAAAGGCATGAGGAAGACTCATTCATTCCTCCCTCGTCATCCATCCAATCAAGTGATAAGCATCACCTACAAATCACCCTCTCCTCTTTCTCTCTCTCCCTCTCACTCACTCTTTCAGGCTCGCCCGCTCTTTCACTCCCGTCTCATTCTTAGCGATTAGGAAAACCCACGACTTAACGACTTGAAATACTTGAACATTCATTGCTTAACAGCTCCCACACACAACTACTAACTATCCCCAGACTACATGCATTTCGACAAATAATCTTTCTACGAACGAACCTGCCTACTACTACATACCTATCTTCGCTTACGCTCCCTTTCCTTTCTTAATTCGACATACCCTATGCAATTATATACAGAGAGAACCCCCTTCACACTACAGTCTCATTTCCCAGCTCTAAAAGCCACTTGAAACTCAATCTTTCTCTGATTACACTACCCATCTACAATCTTGAGGAGCCTCAAACACTCACTCATACACCAGTACGGTACAATACAACCCACAGCAAGGAAGGGCCGAGCCAAATATATGCATAGATACATGGACAGATAAGTAGTGTTTGCCTATACACATACCTACATAAATACTTAGAGCGAGTGTGTGCAATTATGTACTTACTCCCATACTTCTCCTCCATCCACTCGGAGAAACAAAGCAAACTATTACCTAAGTTCAGAAAGGCCAATGCGTAGCACGAACGAAACCAAGCCAAGCCAAGCCAAGCCTCGCGAAGATACTCAACAATTCAAGCTTAAAGGGATACAGTAAGGAAAAGTAAGGAAAGCGAATGTGTTCATTCATGCATTATAGAAACATCACACTGTACGGGAATAAACTGGTAGATAAACTACATCTACAGATACAGCTAAGGAACCTTGATGCATATTAGAAGTAGCGGTGACTACAATAAGATACTGTAAGACTGGAAGTAGAACAAGACAAGGACTATAAGTAATAGTGGTAAGTTAGTAAGTAAGTAAAGTTTTCGACTCACCTTGCTCCCACCAAGATGTTCTTCCCATCTCGTACAAAAATCCGAAAGAAATCAGTGAAAGACCCATTTCCGGAGAATGTAACCGTGTCTTCCGGCTCTGTTTTCATTCAAACATCAAAGTTTACTTTTTATTGCTCTTCACATAATGTACACACACGGATGCATACGAACTACATCGAAATACTTACAATATGACTAGGACTAGGACTATGACTAGGACTACGACTGCAGTAGAATGAAACGAGAGGCTCATGTGGCCTCATACATTTATTCTCTATCTCATCTCTGGGCTCGGTAGACTAAGTAATATTTCCATATGCAACTCTTTAACAATTCCCATACATTCTCTCTCTCTATAGTACTTCCCCGTCTCTCATCGTATCACAGTTTCCTTTCATTTCATGACAAGCCATCGTCAACTTTCGCAATTTTAGTTTTGTCTACAGCTTCGTGATCTAGAGCCAGGCCATTGAAAGTAGTAGCAGAGCAGTCGTAGGCACCGAGGTAGGTACTCCTAGTCTAGACCACTACAACTGCCATACTACGTTATGCACTGTGCTCAAGTAAAGGTAATGCAAAATCCTTTTGTCTTCCCGTTACTCCCCCTTGGGGGTACTCCCATAAATATTACGGCATACTGCTGTGTAAATTTCATACCAAATTTCATCTAACTTCCATTCAAATGGATTCTACTAAGAACACGAACAGGTCGACATTGTACTGCATTGTATCTCTACCACACATATATATAATTATAAACCCGTAATACTATATAGCCAAGCCATTATATCATACCACTCCATATCATATACTGATATATATGTTCAAGCACAGGTATAAATCAACCGTATATCCCTGTGTACTTTTTTCGCTATATACCATCTCCGCTACTCCTTGTCCATTATACACAAAACAGTGCAAAATATTTCCCCGTAAATCTGAATTTCAAAATCATTTAGATATACAGACATATAAACAGGGATAAACTCCGACAGCCTGATGCAAGGTTTATCTTATCCGAGGAAATATATTCATATTTAATTGTTATTTCACTACGTGCTCCTGCTCTCATACATTCTCCCGGCTGCATATCAGATCAACCAACATTAACCTAAACATTCTCGAAACTCATCCGGTTGTCTGCCAAACTTTATAAATACTTGCATACCTATACACATATTTTAATCGTAACATCCACTCCTCACTACTTTAGAGCATTACACCACACCACTCTCCACCAGCAGATGTGCCAATTATGTGAAAACAAAATAAAATTCCATCATTCCATAGGAAATCTCGTGAATTCGGCCAACATTTCCATGTATATAACTATGCACTCACATACCAGAACTTAGGCAATTATACCATTACATTGCATAACTACAACGCTTTAATTTAACATTAAGAGTATAATACTGCCACCAAGTTCTGTGGCAACTTCCCTGGTGATGCCAGTAGTCAGAAGCATCGATATATGTATACCGTAATTATATCTCCGGAAAACATGCTAAAAATTCATATAAATTTGAATTTGGTTCGAGTCACGATCACTTAACACATAAAAGACATGTAGAGAAAACAAGAACTCGGCTAATAAAAGTTAGGAAACTTTTCTACATGACTCTCCAACATATACTTAAGTCTGAATTATGTAAGATAGGCTGGGTTGTTGAGTGGGAGAGAGAGAGAGAGTAAGAGAGCAAGAGAAAAAGTGAAGAGAGAGATACTTTTCAATGTACTTTTGTCAGACAGATCATCATTCCATTTTGAACCGATAGTGAAAGAGAAAAACATGTTTACTGAATACCCAGAAATATGAGGACGATGGAACTGAGAGAAAACCTTTTCTACTGTCAGCATTCATTTCGTCCAAAACCACTCTCAACTCGTTTTCACTACACTTCCATGCATACTTATGTATGTAGGTATCTAGACCATTGCATTAGAGAAGTGCACAAAGCAAAAATACCTACATGCACTATACACATGCAGCATATGGGAGGAACTGTTACCTATATTTCAGTACAGCTCCCACCCAGTCACCAACGAATGCGTTAAGAGTTACGAGCTCCGACTTTCTCCGATATCAATTTACCGTCATCGACCATCATCATAAAGAAAGGGAAGCGCGTGTATGTGTATAGCTATGTAAGCTTGTGCACGCTTATTCTTTACTTTACTAGTTTTTTCTACTCCTACATCCACAATCTACATGCTCGCTTGCTTAAATGCTACTCGCTCTCTCTCTCTCTTTCTTTCTATTTTTTTCATTTTTTCTTGTTGGATTTCACTTGGAAAGGTCTTGACTGTTTCCAACGGCAAAGGCAAAGGCAGTGGCAGTGGCAATGGCAATGGCTTCGAGTAAATTACCAAGGTCTACGCCACATGAGCTCAAAGGTACGTACAAGTATACAACTAACATGTGAAATTCTACATACATATCCAAGAGCTTCAGTTGATGCATTTATTACTAGGTACCACACCACCAGAAGCAGCCACCTTTCCAAGACTTGCCTTTGCATGAGAAGACATCATCATCAGCCTCACATTTCCTTCAACAGCCACATTATACAAGGAGCAATATTACAGACTTATAGTCACCGTCATAGTCATACCCTTAGCTTAACACCCAGCTAGGTTAGACCAAGCCGGAGACATGGACGCAGAAGACGAGTTATTCGCTCAAAACAAACTCAAATTTTACAGTTAAGTTTTGACTCAACACAAGAAAAATAGTCTAATGCATGTCGTAATAGCTTTTTGCTTATGTCACACATTGCATCTACAATGTTTGCATAAAATGAATGAACAAACATGAAATCTTCAACCTTGCTAGAACAAGAACCTGAAGAGGAGCAAGAACCGAAGCGATGAGACTGACGACGAGATGACGATCTAAAAATGTAAATTCCGAAATTTCCCTAGCATTACCTTTAACTTGAAACTAAGCTGCAAAATATGGATTTAGCCACATCTACCCACGTTAACTCAGGTACCTGCTCAAATATATACTTTAATGCTATATAATTATACCACGACTATAGGCGAATCTTACATTATATCATCACACACAAGGTTTTAACAACTTGCTGGAACAAGTAATGATGTTGCTTCCCAGAATTTAAAAAGCTATATCTGGGTAATAAAAACATACAGCATGGGGAAGGAACAGAAGGCAATAGTTACTTGGTTGCATGGTCGGCACAAGAGCCAGGTACGTATTGCATTTCATCCTGCGTGAAAGGTACACAAATATTATGGTTGGTTAGCTATAGTTAAGTAGGTAGTATGTATGAAGTCAGGACGATGAAATTCCCTGAAAAAATTATCAAAATAGGACAATTCCAGGATACACCCACAGAGTGCACATAAGTAGACAGACCAAAATCCAGAATCTCGTGACGCCGGGAACGAAACGACAAGCTTACTTGACTATTCTCTCTTTCACTTGAGCCACACTTTTAGTTACAAGAACAAAACCAAAACCCATCCAATCCAACAGCCACCGAAGGGAAGGATTGAGACAGAATCATCGTCGCAACCTCGCAACCGTAGCTTTAGCATTATCCGTAGCCCAAGCCGTCATCACCGTCATCATCATCATCATCCGTGATGACTACAGGACTTTCGCCTCACGAAAAATATTACGGACCGGTGAACTGAACTGAACCGAGACGAAAGTCAAGCCACGGAAACACGGAAATATAATGGTGAACAAGTTTCCCCGAAACGCTACAGCACCTATAGTACGAACTAGATCATCAAAAACAAGTAGCCACACTTTTACAAAGGACATATATCTACATGCATATCGACCGTAGCCGAACACCTATAATTATATATACGTACTCTCTTTTTCGCACCAAATTACTGCTTTTATGTCACTTTGTATTAAATAACTATTATTCCCTTATAGCCATATCTATTTTAGAACTAATTCAACAACGACAACACCAGCAGCTAACAGAAGTAGCAATCTATACAAAAAAGAGAAAACAAAAGACCGAAATGCCGAAACAGAACCCGAAAACAGACATTCATGACATGAATCCCTTTCAACATAAAAGCTAACATAGGAAGCAGAGAAACTTGCCATTTCTCACCAGGCCATAATTATGCCTTGATTACTTCCTATACTTAACAACAAAAAAAATACAAACAAAAACAAAAACAAAGCATAGACATTATGTTAAAGGATACAATATATTATCATTGTTCGGTCCGAGAAGTAGTGAGTTGGAAGAGAGTGGAGTTCTTCTGTAGTCTTGCTGCCTCATGGAAAGTCGGAGCAAAAGTGAGAAGAAGAAGCAGCCGGGGAAGAAGAAGAGATATGGATGGAGAGAGGAAAGGAAGTGTCCAAGACACTGATTATAAATTGTGGCTTTCCTAAATGGCCACATTTAGTGTTTTTCTTCCCTCCACTTCACAAACTCCGCTCTACTCGGAATCCAAAGCTTCTCCCAGTTAGCTTTCTCTATGGATCTCAACCACACCATACCATAGCCCTATACACACCTACCCTATACGCACACAAACACTCTCATCCTATTCTTCCTCTAGTGGCTTTTTTATGGTAAAAATACGAGCTTCTGACGCCCCTGCTTCGCCGTCGCAGTACAACTTCTAAAACATTGTACAGCTACACTATTTTTTCCGAGGTACAAGCAGCGAGAACAAGAACAACAATACGAAGGAATTCTTGGGAGAAGCTGAGGAAAACCGAGGAAAGAAAAAAGAAAACCAATGAGAATTTCTTAACTCCACACTCCGACACACGAAGTAACTTACTTCTTCACCAGGCCGGGTTCAGGACCGAGACCAACCCAAGACCACGACCAGGACTCTGACAATATATCTCCCATACAGGAGGAGAGGGGTATAAAGGAAGTTTACCTACAAAGAGATGGAACACAGATAGACAGACAGATAGATATAAGTAAGTAGGTAGTCCTTCTCACAGGAACGCAAGGCCAAGGAACCAAGTGTCATAAATCCATTCATTGCATTACCCACATAAAAGGAAGCGTAGGAAAAGAGATATCCTTTTTACATCTAACTTTGCAACTAACAAAACTAATAGCGACGACTCAAACCACTACAAGTATCAAAGGAACGACCTGAGAAATCCCATATATAAACTACAGCCTACCCGTTAAGACAATACATTGAGATCTATTTAGACTATAAAGCAAATGCTCCCTTAAGTAACACACACAAATATACAAGCGGACCCGCAGCGTCACGGCAAACCAAAGAATATGACCTACACCTAACATGTGTAGTTCCACACCACCAGGTTTTACCACCGATGCCTCTAAGAACCCCAACGACTTGAACCATAAAGTACCGACCGATTAACCAGTTGGCAGTAACTACGAGCCGAGGAAATTTAAGACTGCCCTATTTCTTCGCATACTCTAAACTGTATGGGAAGGTACACTCGCAAAGTTCCTAGCATATGTATGTACTCCTCGTGTTGTGTAACCACTCGGATTCCTATCCCCGTAAACAAAACACGTACAAGTCCAAGCTACATACAGCCGAGGCGAAAGTGAAAGCCCGACCAAGGCATTCATATGACGTATGAATTGTGCACCGGATACCAAATACAATGTACTTACATAACTGCATCCTATCCGACTAAAGCATCCATCATTCATAATCACACCACTGTAATGTTGCAACTGTGATACGATATAACGTAACATGGTACAGCTTTCCAATGGCCTAGCCTAGCCTGGCTTGGCATGGCTTGGCATGGCATGGCATGGTTAGCTTTATTGTAGTTATAAATTTCAGCATACAGTTTTGATATTAAACAAATTATTAATCGCCCCTCACGCGTTTCAGATTTACTTTCCGAGCTCCATAAGGCATATGGGAGCGGAGAACACAACAAATGCCCAATAGGAGACTACCTCTAATACAATACAACTCAGTACAAGCAAGTCAAGTCAACCCACACGCCCGTTCATCAGCTCACTAACAAGAAAGAAGACAATAAGCCACAGAAATCAATACACACACAAGAACCACCTCGTCGTCCTGCACGTGGGTTTTCAATCCACTTTGCTACAGTCACCAAAGTTAATTAAGAAACCACAAGTTATGTGCCACCAGTCTCACACAATATCATGTTACATGTTCAAATTATAGCTCATCAACTAGAGCTCTCACAG
The DNA here is from genome assembly GCA_036851915.1 of Ptenothrix huangshanensis. Taxonomy (NCBI): domain Eukaryota; kingdom Metazoa; phylum Arthropoda; class Collembola; order Symphypleona; family Dicyrtomidae; genus Ptenothrix; species Ptenothrix huangshanensis. The sequence continues at coordinate 27,774 of JAAXYX010000933.1, forward strand.
GAGTCTCGTTAAACAATGCATCACATCTCACCACACTGTGATCGTGAGAAAGCCAGAAGCTGAGTCGAAGCCAATGTTAAGCCAGGGCCAGCGCCAGAGCCAAATCCAAATCCAAAGCCAAAGCCAAAGCCAACATCAATGCCAAAGGTATATCGTTATCTGATACACGCATACCTATACACAGATGCAAAGAATGCATGAGAAGGTAGATGCAGGATGGTTATAAAGAATTTACTCTACCCTTTATAAATACTAGAACGATATACGCACATATCAACCTACCACACACACACACTTCTTAAACATGTGGGTAAACAAAATACCCACCTATAATACCTACTTACATGAAGTAATGCCTATCCAGCTTAAAAAGGAAATATTTTATATGGTTCAATGGAAAGCCCGATAGGAAACCAATAGGGAAATAAAAAAGAGAGAAAAGGAAAGGAATCATAGTCAAGTCAGTCAATAGAAAAAAGAAACCAAGAAAGAAAAGCAACAAGCAACAATACACCAATTCTTTCTTCTTCCCGACTTCTCAATAGCAACCTTCTACCTATCTATATTTACCAACGTGCCCTCTTCATACTCCCACAATGAATTCCCTATTCTATTATTTTCCTTCTTCAAAGCATTTGCTGTATGGCAATGTCAACTTTTATTTTATCCAATTCATTATAAATATACCTACGACAGCAACCACTACCACCTACGCCTAACCTAGGCCACATGTCAAGCCAACCTACCCAAGTAGGTAACTGATAACATCGGCAGCAGCAGTATCTGTATGTACATATATGCAGTATAAG
>JAAXYX010000934.1:0-28567 GCA_036851915.1 Ptenothrix huangshanensis
CATGAAAGCACACCCAAACCCACTAGAGTAGGTAAGTTCAAGAGGAGCATCTGGCAAAATAAAAAAAGCTGGCAACACAATGAAGATATAATAAATTTAACCTGGAACTGGGTAAATAGCTTGCACCGGTATCTCTGTACTGAAAATGATTTGAATCTTCCTCGGATCCCGCCCAACGACTCTCGCTATGAGTCAGGGGAAGTTTTCGCTTCAAAACAGAGCCCAATTGTCGGAGATTCCCACATGTTGTCATTGTGAATGACTAATATTGTATAACTACGTAGAGATTACGCGTACTCTTATGCGTAATGACCACAGTAATCTATTGCTTGTTGGAAAACAATCTTAGCACCGTTTTGTCAACTTTTGAAGCAACAGGAGCAGTAAAATAACAGCAGCAGCAGCAGCAGCAACAACAACAGCAACAATAATTTACAACAATGACAACGAAGTGACAAGGGCAAGAATATTCACAACACCTACAATCGATCGAAAAAAAAACTTGAAGCACCAATCGCACACACTATTTATTTTATGGTGGCCTCCGAGTTGTCTCGTCTTCTCTTATGACTCCACAGGATATTATGCTCGCGAGGAAAATTAATACACAATTTTTTTGTTGTCACCAAAACGAAAATAATTCTCCCTCCACCATCCCCGAGTCAAGCTACATATTATTTGCATTTGAGTGTTGATCGAGAAGTTGGGCTTGGAGCAAGGCAAGTAGTCGTATCGAAGAAGAACAAGATGAAGAGGGTAAATGGTGAGCGTAAAGACGTGCTGTATTTGAATTCCGAATCATACTCACATAACACAATCTAAATGCTAGTAGGTAGACAACATTAGGTCTGCTTTAATGGGAAGTAGCGTATTCAATTTTTATAAATCGGGCTTATCATTGGAAATAAAACTGTTTGAGAAAGTATAATGTATTCATGATGAAGGATGTGCTGGGGTGGGAAGATGGGAATTAGACGATAAGGGACGTAAGTGTAGGCAAGAAAAATAGCGGATGATTATGTGGAGAATGGCTTAGGCACTATAGGGTGGGTAGTATAACAGTATGTGTAGAAGGAAAGGACCCTAGGATAGAAATAAATGATAAGATGATAGCATATAAATGTATATGTACATATATAGGGACAATAGTATATTAGTAAGAATTTAATATGTGCGAGGGCACTGCCACAGCCACTGCCACTGCCACTGGTTGGGGGTATAAAGGCTTATATAGGGGTAGGTTGAACTTGTGTACACTGACTGAGATTCTGCGAGTCGACGAAGAAAAGGGTAAGCACATTATGTGTGAATATGAGGTAATCAGTGCGATAGAATTGACGACCAGGAGCTTTTAATAGTTCTCCATGTTATTTTTCCCAAATGGGCCTCTTTGGGAAGTTTTTGAGGAAACCAAGAATGGAGAGTGGAAGAGAAGATGAAAAACTATGAAAGAGAAGGAGAGGAGGACGGAGGACGACGACGACGACGACGACGACGACGACAAGGAAGACAAGACGAAGACGACAAGGCACCAGAGAACCGAGAGAGGAGCGAGTGCAGAGGCAGAAGCCGTTTAGAACTAAGAACATCTCTCACATGAATAAAATAGCTGTAAGATGAGGACATAAGCAAGGAAGGATAAGGAAGGCGCAAAAAGGGACGACTTGCAAAAATATTCTTGCTTCATATCAGAGAGCATCGAGGCGACAGAAATAGTTTTGGGGTCTCACTTGTACACATTCAACCATCCAACAACCAGCACCAGCATCCACCAGACAGTCAGCATTCTCTGGCCTTTAAAAGAGCTACACTTTACACAACGTTCAACCAACCGACCGACCGACCGACCCACCCGTCTAACCAAACCAAACCAAACCAAACCAAACCAAACCATACCAGCTCAACCAACACTCACTCCCGCTCTACCCGCTTTTTCTCACGACAGCTACGTAATATACACTCTTATCGTACATTACAGCGAAACCTCTCCCCGCTTCCTCTCATTCTCTTCCGACTTTCCGAAAGAAAACCTCAACCTAACTCTACAGCACTTTACCTCCTATAATATTATCATGTCTTCTCAATCTCTTCGGAAAAGTCAGGACCCAAGACACCAACTCAAATGTGTTGCTATTCAAGGAGAACACACGGGGGAAGGACATACGACGACATGCTACATACAAAGAGTTTGTCTTTAAACACAAGTCTATTACTCCAACGACAACGACAAGTCCAACTACAACTACAGCTACAACTACATACAACCGAGCGCAAAAGTCACAGGGAAGTAAGTCGACCAAAAGGCCAACATTATGCCATGGCATCAAGGCAAGGAGGCTACGGTCCGCTTCCTCTTACACGCACACAGTCATACATATACATATAAACCTATGTACTAGTTACTACTACTACTACTACGAGTAGTCCAACCCACATGAACTTCCCGCTCCCATCAACTTCAACTCTTTGACTCTAGGCCCTCTTCCTAAACTTTCCTCCTCGGTTTCGGTTTCCCATTTTCTTCGGCAATGTCCCCTAAATAAAGTGTAGTGCCTGCCCCATGCTTTCATAAATATATTTTCCAATCTGACTGGATTTAAAGTTTGATCATTTCCACTTTGCTCTCACACATTCTCCTGTCCTCGCGCTCCTGCTCCCTCCTGCCCATGCCCATACCCATACCCATACCCATAGGAACACACATGCCATTTTCATCTCCCTCACAGACACTCTGTATATTACACAATTTGATCACCATTCAATGATATTGAGGGAAGAGCGGCTGGTCGTCTCGTACACTTGGATGAGGCATGTCGAGACTACATAGGTATATATACATATAGGATGCCAGTTCCACTCTCCCTCTTACGTTATATCCCGTCGTATTGAATGATACATGTGTGTACTTTGAATGATGAGGCTGTCGGGTGACTTATGACAAGAAGACGGTCGGCGGTTGACTTTACTTTTACGTTCCACGTTCTCGTGCCACCGACAATGACAGGAGCGAGAGGAAGCTGAGGAGGAATATCAAGTGACATGCTGGCTATAGTTTGTATACCTACACAGTAGAGTAGAGTGGAGTAGTGGAGTTGGTGGCTGACGCGAGGGTGTTGCTAAGGAATCGATCAACACAAGCCCCTTCAAGAAATGTCTGATTCTTTCAAATCCCTCTTTCATACTGTCCTAGCAATTTGGGGGTCATTTTCTTCCAAAGAGAATCGTTTTTTTTCATAGCAAAATGAAAAAATATGGAGAAACCATGTATGCAGTGTAGGCAGCTTCCGATCGAATGCTAATGCTAAACAAATGCAAAGTCATTGTGCTCTGTGGCTAAGACCCAGGCCAGACCAGGCCAGACCAGGCCACGGTTGATGGGGAAACGACAACTTAACCTTGCCGACGAGAAGACTAAGACCAAGCAAGTCGGAATGGAAGTGAAAAAAGTTGAACTTGTCGCTTTGTCAACTTTTACAAGAGGGCTTTGAATTCACGTCCGATCTTCGTAGGTTCATAGCTACGTATATACTTAGGGAGTGTGCATTCCCAGCGAGTGAGTCAGTCACTTCGACTTCGACTTGAAGTCAAGATCAAGACTCCGAGTCTTCAACTTTCATCGACTCTAACTCAATAGTCAATGTTCATATTTGATAGGGAAAAGTTGAAACTCTTCAAAGTCAAAAAGTTTCTTACACTCTTGTTGAATTAGTGATGGTGATGGGCGATGGGACTGTGAGTAGTTTACTCACTCGACTTCGTCTTCGTTCCTCCCACCCTCGCCTTCTTTCTATAGTCTACATACCTACGTATACATAGCTCTCAGTTTCTCATAGCACGCTTCAAGGAAATGAATTGCGATTCCGATTCCGATTACAAAGTACAAACACAAAAGTATGAAATATGGAAATGAATGTCATTTAACAATTTATTCTTTTTTATATTCTCGCCTCTCTCCTCAACTTTTTGTCGCTTCTCCTTTATTTATCATCATTAATTATTTTACATCCACACGTCCACATCGACACGGAGACGCACACATCACATCTCATCTCATCTCATCACATCTCATCACATCTGATGCAGGCGGAGACGGAATCCTACCGTGCCCTCAGCTGACTGCTATCTCCTTCCGGAGTCTATTCCTTCCCCGTCAAATCATATGTACCTACCTTTGTACATACGTGCATTAATCAGTCAAATTTATTTCTGATCTCGTCAGTGGGGTGTGCCTTCCCTCTTCCCTTCTCACGTTTACCTCCGTCATAGTATAGGTAATCATTAAAAATAATTTTATATCCAGGGTCTCAATTCATTAATCTTTGCTTGTACATGTATACTAGACCAGCTTAATTTACCCTACGCATTATAAAAGAGTCAAATTTAGCTCAATTACTTTTGTATTGAAATACTAAAAACATTTTTGGCAGTTAAAATATTAGTGGAACATATTTAATTCAAAATTGCTACCACAACTTTGAATTTGCGACACGCAGGATGCTAAGTAGTTGCATCGTTATTCACGCGTGTTTCCCTGTAAGTATCATCTATGCATGGTTGTGGATTCAGATATTCCAGAGTGGAGAAATTAAGTCGAATGAAGGAGAGGAGAAGCGTCAAATTTACTTTTACTTTTGACATTTCAATTCAACCGAATGGGGATTACGAGTTGAGCAGAGTTTCCTAATTACGAATGATGATACATTTTAATTATTCCGACTCACCTTTAGTTAGCATTTCCACAGTACCTTATTATGAATACTTTAGGCATATATCATTTACATGCATACATAGGTACACAGATATCAGAGTCATGGCTATAAGCTCAATGGAAATTGCATATAAGAAAGGCTACTCCTCCTGCGGCATAATTATGTTACATTCGAGTTCGGTAATCATTACCATACCACATAGAAAATGAAAAGTCAAGGCCTGTCCGGAACACAGACCAACTACAGATATCAAGGAATGCAGCATAGGGGATCAACTGTAACTTTATAATCTTTGCTAAATGTAAGTCATGTCAAAGGGAGAGTATGGAAGTGGAAGGGAGGACGAGAACCAAAGTTGATTTGGCTGTGGCCATGAGTAAGTCATGAGTCCTGGCTGGTACTGGTTTGGTTGAGCAAGAGGAAGCAGTTGGAATAGGAATTGCATGTTCAAAGATCCAAAGTTCAAGGGAAAGATGGCTGCGACCACGACAACGAAAACGGCAGCGGCAACGGCAACGGCAACGATAACGAAACCAAACCAAAACTGAAAATGAAAACGACAAGAAAGGATGAACCATCGTCATCGTCATCGTCATCTCCATTGCCATGCTATACTATGCCATACGATGCAAGAGCCAGAGCCTTAGCCTTAGAATCTGAAGCCATGCCGATGCATGATGCAATATGTAGCTACATGTGACTTGACTCTTGTTGATCTGCCTCAGAGTCAGTCATCCATGACGAGATACACAGACAGAAAGAAATCCCATAGATCTCCTGGGATAAAGGCTGTCTGTAGTATAAGTATAAGAAAATCCAAAATCGTCTTTTGATCGGATTCAAATATACTTAAATGGCTCACCAATTCCGTCCACGTCTCATTCCAAATACCTTATGTATATACTCATCCTGATCTCATATTCACTTTTACTTTCCCTCTCGCTCCCGTCCCATGTAATCGTATTTCCATTCGTATGTAATTCCTACTCCTAATCCTAATCCTACATCAACTACATACGTATGTATGTAGAAACTACACTACTCCGATCTCCGATATACGAACAATATTACGAGCTCACGAACGACAAACGTCAAGTTTATTCACCCACATTCCCTCACACTCACATGTACCACTGTTCCCTTGTACCCTGCCCGCGTGCACAGGTAGAGTTTTAGATGAGAGTTGGTGTCGAAGCCTTTACATGTACAGAAGTACCTACCAGCGTCGCGTCGTCCTTTCAGCTCCAATAGTAAATTTGCCAATATTTCCTCAATCCTCTCTAAATTTCCCAATTGCTGATCAAACGACTACATGCAATTAAGCTATGCATGGATATATGTACATGTAATATGTATAATTATATAGGTATCTACCTATGTACCTATATCTAATGTAAAAACCATTGAATTTGCAGCAGTACTGTCTGTAGTATTGGAGTTAGTACCTACCTATAATTACATTGGTATTTTCACATGAACGGAGGTGACTTGGATTTGGATAGATAGTTCCTACCACCTACATGGAGAACGCGTGAGAGGTGACAAGATTTCAAGAGCTGCTGAAACTTTTCTTTTCGATAATAATGTCCTGTATGGAAGGATCTATAGACTGTGCAGTGAATATTAAATATTTGGAATGCATTGAATACAGAAACATCCATCGTGGAATCAAATCAGAATCAGAATGAAATGAAATGGAATTTATTCATCCGTAGATAAGATTCAAACTGTGCCAGCATGAATGTCTACGGAACGAACAAACGAAGGAACGAATTCATTCCGTTTTTCTGTGGATTCGTGGATTGTTGGATCGTTGGATCGTTGGATCGTTGGATCTTTGGATCTTTGGATCTTTGGATGGTTGGGTTGGGTGGGAGAAAGACATTGGATTGCTGGTTCTGCATTTTCTCATTTTGAATAGTAATAGGTCGTAGTACAAGTGGTACAAGTACATACAAGTGCGTATAGGTACGTATTTATATGCATAAGCATACGAATGTGTACCGTGTAACAAGGATTTTATGAATGGGATAAATTTTAATAGTACGCTTCTGCTTCCAATCATATGTTTTATCGTAGTCTGGGTCCGTGTATGTGTATAGGTATAGGTATAGGTATAGGTATCTACCTACTTGTGCCTCTTACCTATAGCAGCTCGGAGTCAACTCCTTTCATTGAGTCAACCTACGCAACCTTTAGAATTATTCTCACTTGGATAATAAAGTCATAAAATCATTCATTCATATATTCTTATTATTATATTCTCTGAATTGAATCATTACACGGAGGATCCTATTCTGCGAGGCTACTTTACTACTGCAATTGCTTGGTTAGCTACCACATTACGTTCCCTTCATAATAAGATAAGATTAGGTAAAGATATCAAATAAGGTGAGGTAAAGACGTCGAAGAGTGAGTCGATAGTCAAATCGTTTTCATATTTCCTTTTCATATCCAAACCCAAACCCCGAGACACGAATAGTTGCATAATACGTATGAATCCACCTCCACAGCTTTATACGTATGTATTATCTGCCCACTGAGCCACATTATTTATTATCCGCCTACTATCTGTGTACCTAGGTAGGTATGTATGCACTACCTATCCATACACAGTCACAAGAAACATCAAAAGGTAACGGAGATGTGTGTGTGCATTAATTCTACATCTATTCGGACCACTGCCTCTCTAATGACACAAACTTCGCTAGTTTCTCCGTTTTTCTATCTTTATCCGTATCATGTCATGGCATGGCATGGCCATGACTTGATATGGATAATGAAATGATGATGCAACCGAATCTAGGTACACTGTCAAAACTAAATTGTCTTTCTCTCTCTTAGAAGAGGAAAGGATAAATCTAAAATGCCAAAATTCTAAGCGTATTCAGTATTCTACCATTTTCAACTTTTCAAAATTTCCTGTTTTAACAATTTTTAACGCTTCAAAATTTCCTATTTTAGCAAATTTTAACGTTCCAAAATTTTCTATTTTAGCAATTTTTACGTTTCGAAATTTCCTATTTTAACAAATTAAGCGTTTCAAACCTATTTAATATTTTTTTAACGTTTCAAAATTTCCTATTTCAAAAATTTTTAAGCCTTTCAAAATTTCCTATTTCAAAATTTTTTACGCCTTTCAAAATTTCCTATTTAATATTTTTTAAGAATTTCAAAATTTTGGATTTTAACAACCATAAAACCTGCATCACAAATGCATTAAAGCGTATGGACTGCGGAATGGTCTTTAGACGCAATTTCGACGCGTTTTAGATACACTTTAGATTCTTAGATGCACTGTAAATAACCCAAAGTTGCATTCTCACTGAGTTCATAGTTGTATTAAATACAAATAGTTTGTGGCGTTTAAGATGCACCAGTTTTTAAGGTGTACTGCTACTGACAGTAAATAAGGAGCAGAATAGCCAGAAAAGTCTTTTATGTAACTTTTAAGTGTACTGATAGACTTGTGACTTGAATGAAGTATGAAAGATATGAAGACCACCTCCCTACATCTCCCCGCAGAGCAAGGCAAGGGAAAATTCTGTATAATATAAAGGAAATTGGAAGCTGATTTTTTATCTTTGTGCACGTAGTTTTTGGTATTATTACGAGACCAGGTTGAGTGTATGGTAGACAACTAGATTTCGTGTCACATTCCACATACCATTTTATAAGATCACACATGAGTCACACGTAGATTATTAAGCAAGGAAATATCTGGTGGGATAGATTGGTTTGGATTTCGACTTTACTCCGGCTTGGAATGGCTTGACTCAATTCGATTTGACTTGACTTGCCTTGCCTTGCCTCGACTTGACTTGTATGTTGGTTTGGTTTGGTTAGGCTTTGTGTTGGTGTTGGTGTTGGTTTAGTGTTGGTAGTTGGAGGAGAAGGGGGAACGGTGAGTTGAATTGAGCTCAGTTCAGTTGCAGTAAATCAATATCTAATGATTTATAGCAGCTGTGAGTACATAAAAAACCCCAAGAGCACCAATCATGCCAACGGAAATACGGACAAACCAATGGAAGTGGTGAAGAAAAAAGAGCAGAAAATTAGGGAACGATAAAACGTGATAGTTTTCACGTCGCAATGTGACATGAAGAACGCCTATTATCAGATGGAAAAGATAAGTCGATTCGATATTGCCAAGGCAAAAGCCATCCCATATACATATATGGTAGGTGCTTTGCCTCAACTATGACTATGACTATAGAATAGAATCATACACGGAAGCCTCGGAGTCTCAACTGAACTCAAGCGAACTTGCTCCTGATTTCTTTCCTTCTCTCCAGAACCAACAAGGCAATGCAATGTGTGGAACGGCCAGGAGAAAGAACCAAGGGAAAGGCCCGTAAAGTAAAGTAAAATAAAGTAAAGGGAAATTCCTGGAAAAAATGAGATTCTTCGAAGCGACTGTAACCCTAAAAGAGTGAGTGGCGGTAGATTGAAGAGCATCATCACAAATCGACATTCTACAAGTTTCCAAAGTACATAGAAGTGGAGGCAAAGTTGGCTTAACCAGAAACCTTGGTCTGGTCTGATCTGATCTGATCTGGAATCTCCGTATTGTGATTGTGAACAGAGCCGAGGAATAGAGCATATAGAGTTGAGTTGATCTCCTCGGTAATATTCACCGTAGCATCTCCTGACTGTATTTCGTATATGTATCTTCACGCTCTGTCTGTCTGTCTGCCTGTCTCTCCTTTAGTTCTGGTTCTGGTGTGGTATGTCTCCCCATGTCGATGTCGATCTCCCTATCTCTCCATAAATTAAGTTGGTGTTGGTTACCAAGTCAGAGTCAGAGTTACAGCTAAATATACCTACACCGTCAGAGTCAGAGACTAGAACTAGATAGACCCATCTCACGTAACAAAACAAAGTGAAATACAAACATTGCATGAGGAATCAAACTTCAAGACTCCCCACACACGCACCCGTGACAAAGCTTTAGCGAGTCAAAGGAAATAAAAATAATCTGATTCCTTCCTTTTGGACTTTTAGCTTTGCTTTGCTTTGCTTTTGCTTCTGCACCTACACTCCACATATGTGGCTCTAGGTACATACATATACCTAGGTGAGGGGGAAACAAGTGAGAGAGAAATGGGAAATGGAGCAAAATAGAGACAGTCCTGACCGCGACCGAGGCAAGGAATAAAAATAAGAGGAAGATGGGTATTTTGGTATTTGTATTTTATTATTATATCGTTTGTGCGAAACACAAGCAATGCATGAATAATGCAGTACTGTTAGGAATACTGATATGTGAATGTGAAACTACTGGAACATTCTCAACCCAATGTACATACCTACCTAGATATATGTATCCATTCGGCATTCGGATTCCGATCTCCCCACAGAAGAACAGTCAACAGTCAAAACAGCGGATAAGATAACCCATGCATGGGCTCAGTTTCACCGGGAAGGATTCAGTTCCCTCCATGCATATACAGTAAGGAGTTTTGGAGTTTTGGACCAGGAAAAGATATGATACAGATATGAGCCAGGTACTCTCTCCATTTCTCTCATTGTAGTTGGTGGTTCAGCGAGTACTATTATGTACATACATAGAGGAATGTCTGAATGTAAGTTTAGTTTCTATCTTTGACTTTGTCCCACTACATACATATTACCTATCTGTACTTGCCTTCTCTTCATAATATTCTTGAAATGAAGTAAAGGAGTGAAGCTACGACTGTACTGTGACTGTGTATAAAGGCAAGTTTGTAGTTGGACTTGTATTCTCGTTGATAGTTGATAGGAACCCTTCCCATACCCATTCTCTTCCATACAGTGCCATACACATGTATTTATTATGAACATATCTCTTTTTCCCAGCCGCGCAAACATGCCTATAAATATACATTAGATTTATATTTGCTTTTTCACGGAAACCTGCTGCTACTCCCACCATTCAGGATCCCCCTCACCCCACCATTCTCTTTACTTTGAGGCTACTAATATGAGCCCGTGCCTCAACACTAGCATAGTAGAGTAGGAAAATGTAGGTGGTAAGTTACAAGCTAGTAGTATCCAGTATCCATCCACGCTGCTCTCTCTACTACAACTACAAATAATCAGAGTACAGATACCTACGTAGGAAGAAGGACGAGTAGGTAGGTAGGTACTAACGTAAGAGTTTTACCCTGGCTCTTTCTCCTCTCAGCTATCTCCTCGGCTACAAGATAAAAAGTAATACGACTAAAGTGGATTTACGCTCATTGCTATTTTGCCATTGCATCAATGAGAGGCGCTTTACTCAAATTACGTGACAAGTGTACCTTCCTCCTATACCCACAACCAGAACCAGAACCCACCATACTACTAACTTCTCCAGCACAATCCACGTTCTATGTAGGGAAGGTATATAGACACAGGAAAGTGTAGGTACTAGTATAGGGACATCTACATAGTCTAGTGGAAAGTGTTGAAATGCTCGTGTTGAAAATCAACTCAACTTTATACGACATGGCAAGAGTTACCGTTACAGATACCCGTTACCTCTCCGTTGCCCCTGACTCTATCTCCCGTCGTCCAAACTGTCATGTAGGTACATACGCAAATTCCAATCCCACAACTTGCTCCGGTTACCTTTAAGCATGTGAATATCGATGCAAGACACACCTATCCCATCTAACACTGTATATGGCATGGCATTCTGAAGCTAAGAACCTTACCTTACTGCACTACTCACAATCACAATGGCTATGACTATGGCACAAGTTAAGAGACTTTAAACTATCGACATTTATTAGGACACGGAGCAAGGGTTATCCGACCAAATGAAATTGCCGGGTACAGATAGACATCGGGGAACGTTATACTTATATAGGTATATAACTACCTACATGTATGTAAACTGTAGGTAGAAGTGGTAGGAGGAGGATGCTCTTATGTAAATTGGTATCTCCTAACAAAGTGATATGAGTTTTTCAAATTCTGCTCCTCAAGATAATTTCACCCCTTCCACTCCGTCGACATACCTACAATACAACCACGGCGAATGCGAATACCGAACTAACGGTAAGGACAGGACGAGATGAAGGAAAGATTGTTGAGAAAAAACTGGTATGTCTTATTACTGTATTCTCTCCGTGGTTGGTATTGGAATTGGAATCGGTTATGGTAGTGGAGAAGCAGTAGTCACTACTAGTGAGTACTAGAACTGGATTCTTGTTCTTGTTCTCCAAATCAGATATGGTCTACCCATCTACCCATCTAGCTGGTGTTGGTAGGGGAAGAAAAATTCATTTTTTCCATTTTGGAATGCAGTTACTAAGGGAATGCGTGAGTTGATAAGTGCAGCGGAGACAAAAAACTGAAATGAGAGGGAAAGGACGAGGGAATAAGGAAATGCGAATTTAGAAACGGAAGCAAGCAGAATGGAACCGAGGGTAAGAGTAAAGAGTCATAGTCATAGTTATAGGCTTGACGACCACTGGGGGGTTCACTGTAAAAACTAGTGCATCTAAAGCGCTAAAAACCTACACGTATTTAGTATAATCATCAATGTGGTTGAGATGCATGGAAGTTCACCTAAAGTGCATCTAAAACTCATCTTGTAGTCCAAGATATATTTTTAATGCTTTAGAACGTAGAACAGAAAATTAGTGTGTTAAAACGGATAAAATAGGCTTTTTCAAAACATGCAAAAAATTTTAAAATAGAAGATTTCAAAAAATGTAAAAAATGATAAAATGGGCGTTTTCAAAAAAGTAAAAATTGATACAATAGACGTTTTGAAAAACCTTACAAATAAAAAATAAACATTCTCAAAAAACGTAAAAAAGGATAAAATAGACGTTTTCAAAAAAAGTAAAAATTGATAAAATCGACGCTTTCAAAAGCCTTAAAAATAAAAAATAAAGGTTTTCAAAAAAAGGAAAAATTCATAAAAACCCCGTTTTCAAAAACCTTAAAAATAAAAAAAACATTTTGAAAAACTACAAAAAAAAAACAAAAAATGGACGTTTTGGAAAAGCGTAGAAGAGAAGATACTTTAGTTTTTACGGTGTACCTCTGTCCCATGCTCAGTTTAGAATCCACCACTACCTTGAGAGTGGAATTCGACATACCTTCTCTCTATTATGATTGTACTTCATCCCACTTCGATCTCACGGATGCTATGTGATGCGACTTATTCCAGCCGACATTGACATTTCGTTGCATTTGGTTGACTCATGTCATGAGCGAAGAGAAGAAGAATGTCTGTGAATGTGTATGCAGAGCCAGAGACAGAGACAGACGGACGAACGATGGGGAAAAGGAAGTTATGGAAAGATGGGAAGCAAGCCCTATTTGACACGAGAGCCTTGAAGAATACTGAGTGACTGGATGGCACACGGGGTGAGCTTCTTTAGTGGAAAAATGCATGGATTCCATCCCAAATCTATCCTCTTGGCACATCCATCCCTTCCTTTCCCTCATCCTACTAATACTCAATGCCATAATGCCATGTAATGTTATGCAACGTACTGTACTGTACTCCACTGTACCGTACTTTACTGTACCGTAACGTACCGTAATGCAATGAAATGCAGTATGCACTGCAGTCTCCTTCCAAACTTCTGTCTCTCGCTCGTGAAAAACTCATCCATTCATTTGATATTACGAGGACGCGAGGAGATTTATCCATTTCAAGGGTAGACGACTGGCTTCAGGCCTCCAACTATCGAACTTGAAAGTTGCAGCTAAACGTATCTGTATGAGCTACGATGACTCCACAACTCCACATACATACGAAGTACGAAGCCATGCAAGTCAAGTCGGTTCGGTTTACACCGCCAAGTAACTTTTTCTTATTCGCCGGCCTTCCTTTTTACGTCCTCTCCGCCTTCCTTCTGGCTCTAGCTCTGGCTCTCAAGTCTCAAACTGACTCTGACTTGAGTTCTGACTCTGGCAATAGCTCTAGCTCTAGCATGGCTCTAGGTGCATGGCCATGGTGGAGAAAGTTATACGAAGTTAATGGCTGTAAGCGGATGAGCATTAGAGATACCAAGACAACTATCCATCTGGCTGTCCATCGTTTCGTATCGCAGTGGATTGAATTCCATCAAATCGTATTCGTATCGCAATCGCACTCGTGGAGAAAAGGCAATGGAGAAAACCTACAGTAAACTCAGATAGATGGCTACGGATAGACTGATATAGTCTGATAGAGTGAGAGTCTCTAATCGTAAGAATGACTGTACAGTCACTATGACTCTTACTGTGACTGTGGTAGTGGCAAAGGGAGGAGGAGTGGATGCAAAAGTCAATGTGAATCGGTCTGTTTCGTGACGAGAACATGGACATTTATTTTGCTGAGATACACGACACGATGTAAGACGGCGATAAGACATGGGCTAGACAACCTGCATTATCTCTATAGTGATTCCCTCTTCTTCTCTTCCCAACCTCCACCCGCCAAAGTCAAAGCCAAAACCAAAGCCAAAGCCAAAGCCCGAAAGATGGGAATGGATGGGGAGAAAGTCAGAATGTAATAGCTCCGTCGAGTCTACGAGTTATCACATCAAATTGTATTTGAATTCAGAGCGGCGAAGACCTTTGGTGACGGACTTGTTGAGAGATGAGGATGTGAGGAGCGGGGACGTTCCGAGAGATCCCTCGCTCCTTGTCCTTGTCCTTTCCTTCATTTCATTTCATTTCATTTCGTTTCGTTTCGTTTCATTTCATGCCCAAGCTTTCATCACTTTTACTGTTTTCACTTGCCAAACTTGGGGCGACAAAACCGGCAATGCAATGCCTCTCCCAGTGTCCATGACTGACTCGGGCTCTCCAAGTATGCAAGTGGAATTCAAATCCGATTATCTTGTGAATGTTGTGATCAATGATGAAGCGGAGACCGAGACGAGAGCGAAAACCAAACCAAACCAATGGATGCCATGACCTCTTCCTTCCACTGCTCCGCCTCCGGGATACATACATACATATATATACCCGTCGATACAGATATTCATATTTCATGTTCTTTTGCTATACTTATATTCACTTCCTCCTTACAACTACAACTGCCACTTATAAGTCATGTAGAATATGACATAATAATGATCATAGTATTGATAGGATGAAGGCAGACTGACGATGAGGCTTCCCAGACCTCGCTTGGTTAAGTGCAACCGTTATGATTAAAAGTGGGATGCGAAGCCATCCTGGAAATATGCGGATACTAATACATATGCTACCTAAACTTATCGGCCTGTGTTGGGACTGGTGTTGGTGTTGGTGTTGTGCTCGAGTATATTTTCCATCCGCTCTTCTGCTTGTGATTTAATACCGAACAGTATAATATGTATGTACCTAGTATACATGTAGTATCGTATCGTATCGTATCGTTTCGTATCGTAATGCATTACGATGTCATCTCCGAGTGAGTGATCTTCCCATCCAATCCAACCAAGCAACCTTATAATATCCTCAAAGGTCAACACAACACAGAGAATCTAGAAAAGCTCCAGAACAACAGACTTCCTTTTCCCCTTCCCTCCTTCGTGAAAACAAGAAAAATCTTGAAACGAAAGACAGACTGGATGAAGTGACAGGGAGCGGAAGCGAGGGAAATTTGACATGAAGCTATCATTGATATTAGTAGGTATATGGATCTAGGTATGCATGCGTGTGGGACAATATAAATACCATTAGACCATTATTACTACGCATTTCAAGGGAAAAAAATTCTGGATGCTGTGTTAGATGAGATATTGAAATTTTAAAGCATCTGTCATAGACATTTTTCATGAAAATTGCAAATACTTTTATATGTCCGAGTATATATATATACAAGCATGCCTAAAAGAAGCAAGGTTTTTGGTTGTGTCAGGATCTTACAGTAGGTAGCGTCCGTAGGATTTTTTTCCGACACGAAAAAGGCCTGGAAAAAACTTGATCTTATCCAGTGTTAAATGTACAAAAAACTGCTTCTTATGTAGGGTAAATTATAAAAAATGGAGCCTTTTTCGTGTAAATTAGAAAATAACGGCGTCGTTTTCGTGTAAATTAAAAAAAACTACATGGTTTTTTTGTGAATTTGAAAAAAACTGAGTCGTTTTTGTGTAAATAAAAAAACTGTATCGTTTTTTTTACAAATTTTAAGAAACAGCATCGTTTTTTTGTATAAATTTTACAAAACTGCATCTATTTTTCTGTACATTTCAAAAACCTGCATCTGGTTTTCTGTAAATTTAAAAAAACTGCATCTGTTTTTGTGTAAATTTTATAGAAACTGCGTCGTTTTTGCGCGAATTAAAAAAAATACGCCGTTTTTGTGTAAATTAGAAAAAACTGCGTCGTTCCTTCGTGTGAATCTCAAAGAAGGCAATTCATTTTTAAATATCCTTGGAAGGCCTAGGCCTTCGTGGCCTACACCTCCTTACGCTACATACTGGGATCTTAAGGATGGTTTTGCTTTCCCTCCGAGTCTCTCTTTCTCTGTATCTTCGTCTGTCTCTGTCTTTAATCTGCGAAGAGAAGGAGCGGAGTCGAAGTCGGAGACGGAGACGGAGAGACAGTGACTAACAATAAATAGATAAGAATCCGAATAGGAAGGTCAATGGATTGTAAGTAGACAGCTCTTTTTCCGGCTCTCACTTCACTCCTTCACTCCGTGACACATCCATCTACTTCCCTACTTTATTTCCATGTGGGTAGCTACTTCCACACTTGTACGTTTTCCCTTTCTATTTTTTTTAAACAGCACGCCAGTCCGTCTTGTCTTCAGATTCGAGATTTCCAGCCCGACCTTCCGTCATACTTTTCAATTCTTGAATCCATGCATATTCTGTCATTTCCTTTCCTCACGCCTCCCTGAGCTTTCAAGTTGCTCCAATCTCTTCTGCGTTTCCTTTCCTTTGCACTCTTGTTATTACCACTGCACTGGATTCCTTTCCAGGCGCAACTTTCCAAGTTCCTATCCTAAGGGCAAATGCATGGGAGGCGTAAGAAGATTCTTAAGAAGTAGGAGAGCGAGAGAGAGAGAGAGAGAAAGACAGAATTAGAGAGTGAGTGAGTGAGTGAAACTAATCATAAGTGTATCAAGGGAAGGAAATGGAAGGATATTTAATCTTAATCTTACGCAGGTAACCAGGAGGCGTGTAAAGTACCGACACCCACTGACTTATACACACAAACAGTGCTGACGATGAGATGTGAGTACTCATGCCCAAAAATAGCAAGTAATTAAAGTTTCCCTGTCTCTGGGAAAAGGAAGGAGGAGTGAATGTTGAGATTGGGAAGGAGATGAAGGAAAGGTAAACGGTGGTACATTGCATTGTGGTGTGGTATGGTGCGTGAATACTGCTGGTAGGAGAGGAAGAGCGAGGAGGACGGAGTGTAAAATGCAGAAAATGATCATGATGAGCGACAGTTGCCCATGCACAACGATGTTGTCAGACAAGTCATTGGAGTGAAGTGTAATTTCACAAATACCACCGTTCACTCTCTGTCAAAAGAAATAGTCTTCAATTCAACTTGTACTCTTTCCCAAAGCCGAGCCATTCTGTTCTGTTACGTTATGTTGGTAGAGAAGCTACTGTTCTATTCTGTCTCTAGGATGAGCACCGGCACCACAACTAGGACCAAGACCAGGACCAGGACTAGGACTAGGACCAGCTGCTGCCCATTACAATTACTATATTACAGCACGTCTCTCCACTTCTCCATCCAACATCCTACCCCTTCGCACACCCACACAAAAACACAATAGAAAGTGACGACACTTTGTCCTAGACGTCTGTATCATCGAGTCCTTTATCCATATACAGGACTCGTGGCAAAGCAAAGAGCAAACAGCAGACAGTTCTTGTCTCATGAGGCCACAATGAATGTGATACCATCAGCATCAACCCAGAATCCACAGCACAGTCATCGCTCTCTTTATTGTCATGGCCAACATGCTCGTTGTCGTTGTCGTCTTCGTCGTCGCCGTCATCGACATTCAGTCACCAACTACAAACTACGACCACTAACCTCCCTCCACACGTCTATACATACATGCATCTAAAAATAATGTACAGGTAGTGGTAGGCATATGTACACTATCCAAAATACCATCTTATTTTAGTCGTTGTTATAATTATTTATCATTTAACTCCAGATGCGGATCCAGAGAATGTTCATGCAGGAGGCTAAAGAAAAAACCTCATTAAATCTAGTGCTTTCAAAAAAGAGCACCTATTTCGTGTAAACTAAAAAAAACTGCATGTGTTTTTGTGTACATTTGAAAAAACTGCATCTGTTTTTGCGTAAATTAAAAAAAATGCAGGTGTTTTTGCATAAATCTTAAAAAACTGCATCTGTTTTTCTGCAAATTTAAAAAAAGCATTGTGTCTACACATAATTTCATCTTAATGAAGGGGGCTGCAGCCCCCTAGCCCCCCTCTGAATCCGAGCCTCTTCAACTGCACGTGGGTATGTGTAAGGGATATACAAATGCTTAAAATACGATGAGTAGTTTTTCCCTTGTACAAAACGCACAAGGAGACAGACTACAGGCAGAGACACAGACTGACAGGACTTTTAGACTTTAAGGTTTTCTGACTTTCTTAATTGCCATTGCTATCTTTTCTCTCTCTCTCTCTCAAACGTTACTCGCTTGACGTTCCGTTTCGCCTCATTCATCAAAACAAGTCTGGGTCTTTCTTCTCAACAGCCATCATCATCAACCTGAGCTTTTCTCTTTTCCTTTTCTTTTTCTCCTCCCATTGTCTTCCTCCTACTTTGCTCCTTTTCCTTTGATCCGCGGAAAGGCTGAGAAGCCGGAAAAAACTTGCTGTCCTCGTCATATTTGTCATGAATAATTTTCCTACCTTGTCTAGTCAGTCCCGGAACAAAAACAAGGAGCACACCAAGCCAAACCAGAACAAGCACCAGAACCATAACCAGAATCAGAACTAGAACCAGAACCAGAACCAGAACCAGGAACAGTTTCAGTTTCAGTTTCAGTTTTAGTCTGGGTTTTGCTGGCTTATACAACAGTGTTTTTGCCTCGTTATTTGCTTATACTGGCAAAATCCATGATGGTGTGTTTAAAATGAATATTTAGAATTAGAACGTAGGCAGAATATAGTTTAGTACTGTATTAGATACGTGTATTATCTCCTATGGTATAATTAATCAGAGTAAATTTTGATGAGGTAGCAGCATGATCATGATCATGATAATGGGAGCAATCTAGCACAATGCACATACACTCCCAACAAGTTCCTTTTCACTTGCACTGAGTCATGAGCATCCTAATGAGAATGAGAATGGAAAGGATCATTCCAATCCGGGATGTATTAATTTCAAGTGTGCCTCTTTCCTCCTCTTCACTTAATTCCATAGACTAGCCTTCTTGGTTAGATCATCACGTTACGGCAAGTTTAAAGGTCGGCTTCTACTTTTACATCTATAGGTACCTACAATGGATATATACATAGACAGGCTTGAGACTTAGCATGGCTTTGGCTTTGGCTTTGGCTTTAACTTTGACTTGAGTTTATATGCCTCTACTTTTCCTATTCATTCGCATCGATCGATGAGGCTTTGTATTCCTATTCTAAAGTGCATCATGATAATGCTCATAATACACTATATAGCATTGTTGCTTCCCTCTACACACATGGAGTATATTAGAGGAGAAGTTGGAGCTTATAATGCATGCATGTGCAAAATGGAAACTGTTATGACAGTGAGATTATAAAAATAGGGATTTGCCTACAAAAAAGAGATTACAGTGCCCTTACACTGTCAACTGATATTTGGCTTCTTTTGCTTTCCAAATTTCAAACTTCTTTCAGCCCAAGTCGTTGATCTCAACCACAACCAAAGCCAAAGCCAAAGCACAGTACAGCCGTATCATAGCCCTGAGCTCAGCTCATCGCATAGCATAGCATAGCATAACATTGCATCGCATCGTCACCCCGAATTGTGTGTCGGAAATTTGTTATTTCTTCACGCTTTTTTTATCAATATTAAATTTTTGGCATCATGTTGGATGTGACATTTGCATTTAAATTTTCAACATTGATATTACTATTATAAATAAAAATCTGGTACAATTTCACTTTGGGAAGAGATGTATCATTTTTCGAATATTTATACATACATGCAGCTGTTTCTCCCTACGGACGTGGTAGACTTCGTTCTCTTCTCCAAGTTTACCTTGAATCTATTTCATACCTGGGTACAGATATTCGTCTATAGCTATGAGTACATACATATATATATATAAAGGTAGGTACATGGATGGAGTAGTCAGAGCTGCTACATGACATATGTGTAATTTGGTTCCAGACCAAGGTAGCTTTATTTTGCATTATGTACACTTTGTCGGATCTCCCACGTCAGTAGAAATTCCTTTATGTATGCCGAAGTATGTCGACATCAGCATGGAGAGAGAGAGAGAGAGAGAGAGTGAAAGCGAGAAGGAGCAACTACACTATCAGCAAATTTGCAAAGTTCCTATTATCCTGTCACGTAAATTAGTTCTCATGCAAAACAATAGATCAGATCTCCCCGTTGTTGTTCTCACTGAGGAAATTTATGCAGCATCTAATAGATTCTTGGAATGCATCACGAAAATTACGGAACAACGAACAAGCAAAACCCGGGCCAAGCTAGCAAGTCTCGTTCCCTTTGCCGACACTACATATATGCACATGTATATATACTGGATGTTGGAGTTGGACTCTTGGAGAATTCTCACGTTGCCTTCTTCCTGTTCCCAGTGGTAGGGAAGGAAGGAGAGGAGCAACAGTGGCAGCTAACCGAAACCATTAGTCTCGACACAGTATTGCCCACATCCCCATCCATATCCATATCCACATCCACATCCCCACACTTCCATTGTGTAAACAGGATTCACGTCGAGATACCCAGCTCGGGTATAAAGCTACCAACAACCAGCATGAGGTGATGTTCGTTGGGAAGGTATCTACACGTACCTACGAGTACGAGTACGAATACGAGTACGAGCAAGTCAGTCGGGTGTAAAGTAAATAAGGGAGACTACCTACCCACCTACTACTTTTCCCACTACGAAAATCCAACTACGAAAAGGTTCGTGAGAAGCTTAAATTAATCAAAGATATTGAATTAAGTAGCACGAACAATTGAATCAATGCTTTATTTAGCAAATGCTTAGCGATTCCCTTCCCCTCCCTTCCCTTACTCATTCCGAGTCCAAGTGATTTTTAATCAATCTCAATAACATTCAATTACAGGACTTAACTTTACTTTTATTATGGTATGGACACAAAAACTATTTATAGAGGTTGGAACTGGAAAGGGAGGCCGAGTAATCACATCAATTGAAAATCAAGTACGCATTTAAATTAGAGAGGGAAAAAGCCGCAACGAAATCAAAATAGAAACCAAACCGATAATTATGACGAGGAGGAGGAAGAGGAGAAGGTACGATAAGAGAGGGAGGCCGGATTTATCCAAGGGCACAAGAGGGGTTTTTACTACTGTAGGTAGTACGTAAGTGCATACATACAGTGGAGTTTTGTGCACCATGTGATGTGATATGATATGACATGACAAGATAGGATTAGACACGAGACTAACTGGTATATATTTCCCTCACAGTTCACCACATTGTTAAAGGCTAATTAAGTACGACGAATAATCATATCGCGTCAGCCGAAATTGCACTGTGGAAAATTTCTCATGCTTCCATTTCCAGTTCCAGATCCAGTTCTAGTTCCAGGAATGCTGGAGCTGGGTTGGGGCTGAGAACGTTGCGTTGCGAAGGAGCAGTTATGTATATAAATATGTAGTTCGTAGCCAGGAACCAGTAACCAGTAACTCAAGACAAATGAGAATGGCGTTTGTGGTTGCCGTTGAAACGTTTACAAAATTAGTTTAATAAAATAAACGAAACGAAATTCTGCGGTTGTCTCCACAGTTCTGGGAACGCATGTAGGCTATGCTATGCTATACACATTATTATGTAGACTGGTCTGGTCTGACTGGGGCGTAGTGGAGGGCTATATGTATGTAGGTACATGTATTATGTATTATGTATAGCATTAGCTGGTATATTTAATTTTCCACTCTGCGAAGCAGCAGAGGAAGATGAAGCTGCCGGTGGAATTCACACAGTGCATACATTAACCAACCGAATAACCGATGCGATGAAATCGAGTCTGACACTCACAATCAGCATGGCAAACATTTATAAGAATAAATAATCTTACTTCCTATACGTATATTCGTAGGAGATTTACAAACTTGAGACATCTCTCTGCCCTTTGAGAAGATGATCTTCTTATTGTATAAAGGAAGCTGGGGGCGAAAATCCAAGTTGAAGTTGTTGGACAACATTCAACAACTAACTTCAAAAATTCATGATGAGAAACACTGAATTCTCAAAATCTTCCTATTCCTCTCTCTCTCTTTCGCTCTTAGACACGCTAGAAAACCACACTCTTATCTTTTATCAAGTATTTCAAAATTGACTTGTTTTAATTACTAGAGGTACTTCGGAATTTTTCGTTTTAAAAATTACTTTAGAATTAATTTTAGTTATTTTACCATAGGAATCTTTACATGTTGGATGCCAAATAAAGTGTTACAAAAATTGGAGTTTGTGTTCACCATACAAACATTATTTTTAATGTCTTTTTAAAAAGTCCATTTTCATTTTTTATGTTTTTTATAAACGTCAGTTTTTTTTTATTTTTACGCCTTTTCTAAACCCCTATGTTTTATTTTTTACGTATTTTCAAAACGTTTGTTTTTTGTTTCGTTTACATTTTTTCGAACCGTTATTTATGTTTTACATGGTTTGAAAATTTTTAATTTTTTATTTTGCACCTTTTGACAGAGTTTAATTTTTTGCTTTTAAGTTTTACTAAAGCGTCTATTTTGTGTTTTTTGAAACATTTTCGTATGAATTTTTACGTATAAACGTATAACGTATTATAAAAATGCATCTTGAACTTCGCGCTTTAGCTGCATTGTAGATTTTTAGATGTACTTTAGTTGAACTTGAGATGTACCCTGTGTCAGGGGTGTACGATACGAGTAAATGTTTGTATTTTTCGATACGCCAGTTTTTACTGTGTACCTACCTTTAATTCTTATTTACAAGTCGTATTTGTCAAAGCAATTATATCAAAAGCCTTTCCTAATACAATTCGCAGCCAGTGCTGTTTTTTGTTTTTATTTGACTCTTGCTGCTGAATTGAAAATGCATCATGTACAGAATTTATGAACTGTGTCCTCGTGGCAACATTACTATAATGTAATTTCAGTTGTAGTTGTAGTTGTAAATAATAAAATTTTGCTCTTTCTTTCTCTCTTCCATTCCACAGTGATGCCCAACTAACCATAAGAATTCTTTTCTGTAGAAAGAAATAAGAAAGAGGCCGTAGCTCCCTTGACTTTCTCTTTCTGTACACTGGGTTGCGTTACGTTACATTACATTACATTACATTGCAGTACATTACACTACATCGTACTTTTGCTTTGTATTGTGTTGTGTTGTGTTCCGTTGCTTTGCTGCTATTTCTGCATGTCTCTGTTGCTAACTTAAGACTTCCAAACCTGAAGTTTGTTCCAGTGCGAGCGTCTTATTTCTTGATTTTTTTTATAGTTTATACGAAAATATAAAAGAGACATGGTTAAAGGAGGAAGATAAAGAAAGCACACTAAAAGTTGGGTCTCGTGCATTCATATTCCTTGCAGGAAACGGGGAGGCACGAAAGGATTTCATGGAAGACTCACAAAGCAAGGATAAGATAGAAAGGAGAAAAGTCATGGAGACCGTAGATCGTAGACAATAAGGTTTCCAATTGTTCCTTGGTTACAATTATTACAATTACAATCACTTTACTGCCCTGTAGCTACATTTCAACTTTATTATCGTATACCCTCTCTCTCTCTCTTCCTACGTTTGCTCTCAATAGCAAAAGCAATAGAGTCATTTACAAAAGGGAAAAGAGACTGTGACTGTGGGGAGGATCGCGTGGCATCGCATGGCATAGGTACCTACCTACTTGGTTGGTATGATGCAGACAGAGCACACGTACACATTACATTCCATACGTATCTACATCTGTAAGTATTCACTCTACGACTTGACGAAACAAAAGGTAAGCGTCAGCATGGATGGAAGTCCCTGATAGAAACCTGGGAAAACATACGGGACGAGTGTGGGAAGTGTAGGAAACTTAACTACGGTACATTCTTCCTCGTAGGCTTTGCCGTATGTTTTTAGTTAAAGCGTAGTATACCATAACAGAGTGGCATCAGGGGCGTACATGGGAATGAATTTCGGTGGAGGGCTGTGTAATGCTACAACGAATTTTTCCATTTCACACTTTTTGCAGTCTAATTTTTCAGGTAAAACAAGTTTTTGAACAAGTTCAATTTTTCCAATTAACCCTTTTTGAAAGGGTTTAATTTTTCGAATTAATGTTTTTTGAAAGGATGGAAGTTTTTATTTATCACTTTTTGAAAAGGTTTTATTTTTCTAACTAAAACATTTGAAAGGACGTACTTATTTCATTTAACACTTTTTAAAAAGGATTCATTTTCTTTTCAAAACAACACCTATGCATTTAAAAACTCTCATTTTTCTAATTCACACGTTTTGAGAGAGCGTAATTTTTTCAATTTACTCTTTTTGAAATGGTCTAATTTTTTAAATGAGCGGATTTTGTAAAAATATTTAATTTATTCAATTAACACTTTTTGAAAACATCCAATTTTTCCAATTAACACTTTTCAAAAAAGTCCAATCTTTCCACAATGTCGCGGGGTGCTTCGGCTCCCAAGTACACACCCAAGGTGTGTACGCCCCTGAGTGGCATAACAACATTGATGTTGAGGCAGAGGAAAGTTTGCTTGCATAAAAATTCAATTCCAAAATCCCAGTCATTGCATTCCTGTGTCAGACATGGATTTCGACATTCTATTCTGCTTGCTCTCTTTCTGTCTATTATCCTTTGCTATCTGTATATCTGAGCTTGCACTTTTTTGTGTCAAGACAGATTTCCATCCTCCTGTCCGTGTCCTCGGGAGCCTCCTTCTCATATACTGGAACTAATACTGGCACCGTACACATTTACTTACTTGCTATCTTCGTCTGCCAGCCATATCCTTGTAGAGGCAGTTGTCTACTCTACTATCCCTTCAACCATCTTTATTTTTAGTTTAATAGAAAACGCAGTGTTTGGCTTTGGCTCTCTGCTTCTCCATGTAGGTAGCTATGTTTACCTTATTATAGCCATTGTTTGGAAGAGAGAGAGAGAGAGAGAGAGAGAGAGAGTAATGCGCCTAGCACAATCACATTCACAATCACAATCTGTCCTCTTGCACAATGTAATGTAATGTACTGCTATTCACATCCACATCTATCCATGGATCTACAACAAGTATGTAGAAGTAAAAGTAGACGTAGAATTGGAACCAGAACCCTTTGCTATGCTATGCTAGGCCAAAATGCGATGCGATGCGATGGTAGCTCTTGTTAGCTAATAGCTAAAAGGAACACGAGCAAGAACAAGAGAGCTTACAGGGGGAAATGCCTGTTAGAGACTGCCATGATAGAAAAATCAGCTCTCAACTTGTACATTCTACATTCCAGCTTTTCCTACGTACACACATGTACAGATAATAGCCTGGAAGAAGTACCTACATACATGGTAGCAATTCCACTCCTAGTTTAGGAGGAAAGTGAAAAAAGTTTGCTAGTACATTTACATATAGTGGTGAGATTGTACATATCTTAGCCAAACGTCTCTCGTTAAATTTTATAATGAATAATAAATTCCACGGTAGTGTGGAAAATAAAATGTAGAGTTAGAGGAGGAGAGACGCGAAAGTGGAGATGGGAGATGTGTGTGAACAGTCACATGGTGCAGTAGTGATGTGATGTGGTGTGGTGGACGCTTTAGAGGTACACTGTTAAAGCGAAAGAATCTTGAAATAAAATATGAAAATATACATGAAGAACACGAAAAACATACCAGAATTTTGTATACCTAATTAGGAAAGCAGGTAGGATGCATCTTAAGGGCATCAAAAACGCCGAAAAATCGAATCTTGGACTGCGAGAGACGGTTTTTGAAACCCGCTCCATTCTTTTTATTTTGCATTTTTTGACAATGTCTGTTTTTCATTTTTTTTTCAAGTTTTGTTTTATTTTTGTGAGTTTTGAAAATCATTCAAATTTTTACACTTCTTGAAAACGTGTTACTTTAATTTTTACCTTTTTTGTATATTTCTATTTCATCTTTTTTAAGTTTTTTAAAGATGTCGATTTCATCTTTTCTTTACGTTTTTTGAAAACCTCTATTTTATCTTTTTTACGTGTTTTCAAAACGTCTATTTTCTCTTCTAACGTTGAAATACACCGTGGAATGCGATAAATGCTTTAGCACTACACTCGTGATGTGATTTATATGCATTTTAGATTTTAGATTTTTAGATGCATCCAAACTTTCTTCTCATGTACCTACATTGAAGAGTACGTTTTGGTCTTATAGTTAGTGTTTCAGATGCACCTGTTTTTGCAGTGTATAATTACAGTGGAGGAAGGTGAGCACAATACAATCATGAATGCTGCTCTACTCTCCGAGTTTTTATCTTTCTCTCTGTCTCCCCTAATGTCTCTAATAGCAATAGCGATAGAAATGGTTTGTCCTTATCTCCATCTTACGCAATACTTAACTCTTGCACAACATTAATATGAGACATTCCTAAGCATACAAAATCCAAAAAGGAATTACCCATCTACCTAAAACTCCAAGTAGCGCTTTACAGTCTATCTGTATAGTACATAACTGCGAGAAAGAGAACGACAGCGGGAGCAGTAACAGTAACTACGCCCACAACTCCAGTCTACCTAAATTAGTCCACTGTTTCCAGAGAAATGAAAAATGAAAAAAAAGCAACACAAATATTCAGAAGGGAAATCCTAGAATTGTGGAATAGGAATCAGAATCAGAATATTATGCATGATGCAACAACTACGACAACGAGAAGGCGCATGGAGATAACAGGACTGTATTAATATCATCAAGAGGGAGTAAAAATAAATAAAGTTGAAAGCATACCTACCTCGTGATTTCATCATGCTAGGATACGGATATAATTGAATAAAATGTAATTGGATTAGTCGTGCTATTATTTGGTGGTGAAATGATGCTGAAGCTATTAGTTGGGTGTAGCTATTTACGTGATTCAATTATAGATCCGATCCTGTGTAAAGGAGTGCAGGAGAGTAGTAGTAGTAATAGTAGCTACCGTTTTCTCTCTCGTCTACAAGTCTTATAAGTTCCACTTAAATTAATCATACCTCCCTAGTTATTTTTCTTGACCTTAATAATAAATTTCCGGCCTGACAGGAATCTCGGTTTTAGACGTGGACTGGTCGTTGTCGTTGTTGTCGCTGCCGTTGTGTTGTCAGGCCAAGCTTGAAATGGGGAAAGATGAGGGAAAGGTTGCTTTGATTTAACCCTTCCTTATGGTATACCTATCTGTATGGATATTGGAGCTCGAGCTTTATACATATGACATACGAACTGTGCTAACACGTGTCATCCTTTCGCCCACTACCTATGGGTATTGCACAAGGGTTTTTGAGAAAAAAGCAATAGCAAATAGCCTCTGGATTGTATCAAGGAATGCATGTGTATGCCAGTTGGCAGTTGGGTTTTCGGGAGCTGAACTTAAAACCTTAAAATCTTACTTACGCCTTTTCTCTTTCAACAGCTATTTTTCCCCTATGTAGGTACCTAACCTACGTGTGTTTTCTTCTTCTTCTTTTCTCTTCTTTCTCTGTTTGTCAAGAGATCTTTGATAAGAATTCATTTCTTCATATCTTATTCGTGAGTTTACCTCAACGGAATGGAAATTGAAACATATGGAACATATGTGTGTGTATTCCTGTGTCCCATTTCTTTTCTTTTTCTCTCTCTCTCTCTCTCTCGCTCTCTTGAGCCCTGCCTGGTTCATCGTCTAATAGTAAGTCTCAAGCAGCTCTATGGACTACTCGCCGGATATCTATAAACCGACATCCGTTTCTGGTGCTGAAACTTGTAATGGCACAATGCTTCCACTCATCTGGACAAATAGAAGGGATCTACCTTACCATATCATACCATCCTTGCTAGAAAGGACAAGCATACACGGTAAAAACTGAAGAATCTTAAAATAGGAAAAAATGCATTTAAAACACTAATGTTTTACAGTATAATTAAGAACGAAGTTAGAATACATCACTAACGCTTTAATTGCTCGACATTTTATTTTGTATTTCAGATTTCAGACGTTTTTTTTGTTATTTTGCGCTTTTTGAAAACGGTTATTTTTTTATTTTTAACGTTTTTTTGAAATCTTTGTTTTTTTATTTTTACGTCTTTTTGAAACGTCTATTTTTTTATTTTTTGTTTTTGAAACGTTTATTTTTTTTTAATTTTTCGTTTTTGAAACGTTCATTTTTTTATTTTTTACTTTTTTTTCGAAACGTCTGTTTTTTTATTTTTACGTCTTTTTGAAACGTCTGCTTTTTACCTTACGTTTTTCCTAGACGCTTATTTTTTTTGTTTATATTTTTCGAAACGTTTTTATTTTTTTTCTTACATTTTTTGAAAACGTCCAATTTTTTATTTGGCACCTTTTGACAGCGTATAATTTTTGTTTTTATGCTTTTTCAAAACGTTTCCTTTGTGTTCCTTTGCTTTTTAAACATTTCTGTATTTCTGTATTACTTTTTACGTATAAATGTATTAAAAAGCATCTTGAGATGTGAGATGCGCTTCGGTATACAGTGAAATCTCGTTATAACGACACCCGATATAACGTCAATTTCCATATAACGACAGCACATCACGGTCCCGTCAAAAGCCTATGTCTTCCAATGTTAAATG
>JAAXYX010000935.1:0-28553 GCA_036851915.1 Ptenothrix huangshanensis
GCAACACCGCATGCACAACTTGGCAACAGTGCAGACTGTGTTAGGTAGGTTAGGTTTTACTTCCCGTTAGGATACGTAACTCAGGTTCTCAGCCGCGGTTAGGTTCCGTGAGTGAGATACCGAACAATCCCCGATTTCAGTTCAAACGACTGTTTATGCTTATTGCTTTTTGCTTATTTTGAAGAATTAAAGCAAAAAATATTTTAAAAAAATCATGGTTACTTGCTTTTCCAGATTTTAATCCTTTTTTCAGATCACTACAACGTTCAATTTTATGATTTTGTATCGAGCTTTCTACTCTTGTGTTAGAACTGTTTAATTTTCCTGCGCATTTTTCTTCTTATCTTATGCAAATTTTAAACTAATCCGGTTACCAAAAGAGTTCGTTTGACGAGCATCTTCGTTGAACTGGGTGTCAATTCGAAATATCCTGTTTGCTGACATTCTCGGACTCGGACTTAGCCCGAATATCCTGATGTTTTTCCAGTTTTTGGTTTTATGTAATAAGTATTATTAATTACGGCAACTATATTGAGATTGCACAAGTTTTTACAATGAGCAGCGTAATTTTTGTTTCATCTTGAATTTCTTGGTTGACAAGTCTTGTATATCGGTATTCGGTATCCGTAACATCAGGAAAATGAGTCAATAATAATAGACAAGTGTTATGCCATGTCCCCAAAATACATCTATTTGTAATTTCTGCACGTTTCCTACGGGTGTCTTATATAGTGATTTAGTTCTATGACATAATGAAGGTATAGTAGGCAAAGATTTAAAAGCAGCATGACAGTATGACAGCATTAGCATTACAGCATACAGCATGAGCATGTGATAGTGGGGAATTTAAGCCTTGCGCCGAAATGGGAATTGGGTAAATTGGGGAGGTGGGAGTTTTGCCGAGGAATTGAAATAAATTGGTGGTGGATAAAAAGTGGGAGAGCGCAGGAATAAGGAGATTGAGCCTTGTATCACTTGTGTGTGGAGGGAGAGCTGGGATAGCGAGGCTTGATGAGTTTCTGCGTGCTATTTTGTTTGGAGGGTAGTAGCCGCTGATTTGCCGGGGTATGTGCCGGAGCCGGAGTGGTTTCTTCTCACAAACTTTTCCACTTTTCTCACATTCACCGGCCTCAGCCCGAGTGCTGAAGTTGTAGCCGAAGCCGTAATTGGTTCCGTGGCTGCATTGGAGCATTCGAGCTCACAACTCCCCGTCAATTCCTCCATTCACGGACTCATGCTGGAAACCTAAAGTATGTAAGTATTTGTATTTCTATTCCCTGCACTCGCGACGTTCTTCCACTCGCACTGCGATCATTTCTCTGATCGACATCGAATTCAACAAATCCAAAGGCTACACAGCTGCAACTTACTCAGTCACACTTACACATCTACGGCAACTTCAAACTAAATCCAAAACCAGGAACAACACCAAGAGGTACAAAACGACGACAGATCCTTAAAACAAACTGACTTTCAAACTTTTTCCCCACTCATCCTTCACATCATCTCCTACTTTTTCACATTAGTATTAGTTGCAATTAAAGTGTACTCAAGACGTCATCTTCTTCCATTCACTACCACTATTCTAACTTAACTTGGAACAAGTGTAATTGTGTAATTGTCTTCCTTCAATATCATCATCAGCATCCTTCCTTTATCCTACCCTTTTACTATTACAGTAATACACTTTAATACAGTATTTACATTTATCATTTACACCACCAAACTATTCTTCCGGCTTTTGTATTCATTATTATTCATTATTTTGATTAATTTATTATAATTTAGATCGTAGATGTTGTAATTATAATAGAGAAATAATATTGTTTTGTTTATGTTTCAAAATTGTAGCTGATATAGGAGCTCGCGACCGTCACGTCACCTTATTTGTAACCTCAGCCGTTACCGTCGACCGAATCTTTAATCGTCAGTCAGTCGTTTCCTACTCCACAATTTCTAATATTAAAGATTCCATCTTCGTTTCGTCTCAAATTCGTACAAGTGACAAGGTCAGTGTCATTATTTGATATGGTTCATTAGAACTGCAGTTGGGAGTGATAGTATGTTACTACTTGAATTAGTAATTCAAAGATCAAATATGAAATATGGAATTT
The DNA here is from genome assembly GCA_036851915.1 of Ptenothrix huangshanensis. Classification (NCBI taxonomy): domain Eukaryota; kingdom Metazoa; phylum Arthropoda; class Collembola; order Symphypleona; family Dicyrtomidae; genus Ptenothrix; species Ptenothrix huangshanensis. The sequence goes on from JAAXYX010000935.1 coordinate 2,115, forward strand.
ATGTGTATGTCAGTTTAAAAACGTTTAGGGAAATTAGTCTTTGTATGTTGAACTTGGTGAAATAGTGTTTTGTCAAATGATGGTTGGCTACCTGGTAACAGCTAGGAGTTTTTGTAGTTGGTATATCTGTTTTGTTATAATGATTTTTTTTGTCAGTGGTCTCTTAAGGTGGAATAGATAATAGGTTCTTTGTTAGTTTGACCAATAACTAAGTTTGAAGTTGTCATTTGTTTTGGGCTAAAACCAGAGTGACAATGTGGGAGGAAATATTAACAGACATGATACTGTCACTTGCAGAAAAAATCAAAATGATATGGTTGAATAGTATATAGATGATTGATCGTTCATAGCAATGCAATTAGGAAAGGTGCACTGTATTTGTAGTGGAAACGGTATGGAATTCATTGAATCTTAGAAATATTACCCCTGCCGTTTTGTACATAGTAAAGGAAAATTTTGAATACGACTTGTATAAATAAACAATAAAAAATATGCTGTGAAATAGTGGCTGATTTTGTGTTTGAATTTGAAATTTCAGAAAACTCAAGCAAAATGGGAGATAACAATGAGACTAGGAGTAATGTGTACGCTGTCTTAGACTTTCTTCAAGAAGAATTCAACAAATCAACTACTTCCGCGGACAGTAAAGAGAGTATTGAAGTAGCCATGCAGTGTTTGGAGACTGCCTTTGGTGTAAATTTGAAAGACACACAGTACAAACCAAAAGTCTCATTGAGAAATGCCTTAAGAGACAGTTCGCAGAGGACGGGTCCTCAGGGTTCTTCTATTCCCAGCTCGTCATCCCAGTCGCAGACACAGATTAATGCTGAAGTAAGCACCGTCCGCCCCTTGAAAGACTACACTTTACTCTTTATGTTTTCATGGTTAAAGCATTTTTTGGGGTTCGTTAATTATGTACTAGGATGGATTATGCCGTTGCCTTTCAATAAGCATGTCCAATGAGAATGATTGCTATAATAATTAGTCAATTGAGTACTCGCATTTCGCTGCGTTGTTGTACATCTTCGAAATGACTTAACATCCGATCTTCGTTTGGTAATGCAGAAGCGATCTAATGTGGCTGGTGATGCCTATCAGCTCCCACCAGAAGCCAACGAAGAATCCCAGAAGGCTGCTGATAATTTGAAAAATTTGGGTAATGAAAAAATGAAAGAGGGACTATTTGAAGAAGCGCGTCAATTGTACGATAGGGCAATTGAATTAGACGGTAGAAACGCTGTTTACTTTTGTAATCGTGCAGCGGCTTTTCTCAAGCTAGAGGATACCGATAAAGCTCTCCGAGATTGTCAGATTGCCATTCAACTTCAACCCAGCTATGCCCGTGCGTATGGGCGGATGGGGTAAGAAAGATCATTTTTGAAATTAAAATAGGAGTCTACCACTGTAGTGCTTGTATTGATGGGCAGGAGGTAACACTGTGTACTGTATAATCATCGGATGCTCCTATTCATAAATGAAATTGCTTACAGGGTTATCTACTCCAACTTGGGCCAGCATGTGGAAGCAGCGGATTGCTATCGAAAAGCAACCCAGTTGGATCCCATAAACGAAAGTTATGCTAACAACTTAAAGGTTGCTGAAGAATGGGCTGAAGCGAGTGAGGAACCTAATGCCGGTGCAGTCGGCGGAAGTGGTGCTGCTGGCCCTAATTTATCAAATTTCCAGGCTATCTTCTCGGACCCTAACCTCATCAATATGGCTACTCAAATGTTACAAAATCCCAACATGGTCCAAATGTAAATCCTCAACTTTTCCAACGATTTCTCAAATAAATACAAACAAAGCTGTGAATTTCAAATTTTTACGTTTAAATGAATGAGGGTTGGGGTTATGAATAAATGAATACATCTTCACTCCACAGGATGCGGTCTTTCATGAGCGGTTTTCAGAATAATGCGGCTGCCGAAGGTGCTCCAAATGCTCCACACAACATGGATGGACTTCTCCAGATGTAAGATTTAAATCATTTCTACGTGATCTATAAGTTAATATCTAACGAAAATACAGTTACATTATTTTTCCACAGTTTATTTGTCACTCATGTAATTAAGAGTTATGTCATCGTTTTGTTTTCAGGGGGCAAGCAATAGCTCAACAGATCAGGGAAGCAAATCCCAATTTGGCTGATCAATTAGGCTCTCAGTTGGGAAATCAAGGACCTCGATCTTCTCCCCAGGGGGATAGTTACGACTTGTAAGGAGCATTCTGCTGCGCTGGTGTAAATCCTACTGAACTATATTATTATTACATAAAGACGGACTTAATCATAAAAAATATGAAATTTAATTCAAACCAAGAATATTGTTTCTAACGCATATTGTCAAGTCATACTTGTACGAATTGTGAAAAGTGTATTCGTACTCTAGAGCAGTAGCAATTATGAGAACTATGATTGTGTACATATATAATTACATTTACTCAAACTCGTCTGTAACTTTCACGTCAGTGTATTTCTACATCACTGTTGAACTTATAGCATATTTACATTTATTATTGGGCTTTACAATTAATTACACAACCATTCAGCTATTTTCCAGACAGTTGTTATATTAAGTATTTAGTATGGAGTGTTTTTCTCTAAGTCTTACATACATTACATGGTAGTCATCAACATGGAAATTATCCACGGGATAATACACATACTCGACTTGAATAAACCAATCATTTGGAAATTACCTTTAATACGTTTTTTCCTGTTTTTTTTCTTTCAGTCAACTAATTGTTGAATTTACAAAGCATGCGATACATTCGTGCGTTGCACCGTATAATTATAAGAACCATCTGGAATGACAGTTGCAATTGCATACGTGTCGTATTCATGAGTGAGTAGGATTTCGTTTTCCTTTATACGCATGCTGGAAGTGGACTAGTTGAAAGAAATATTGTTGTTTAGCTTCACTATTAAATTTAATTGGGTGGAAATGTGCGCAATGCGGGGGAAAAGTGTAAATAATAAATTAAAAGGGAGGTTATTGTTTTAGGAAGGATTTAATGGGATTAGTGCTTACGTAATGCTGTGAACTGGTGCGGTCGATGGAAGATGAGGCGGAGGCGAGACACCTACCAAAAGCTCCGTCCACCACCACAACACGCTCAATCATTTGATTTGCCGGATAGGGAGGCACAAATTCTCATTTACTCAGTACCAATTCCATCAAAATGACATTTGCTTTCACTTCCATTTCATTCTAGCACTTATTCAAACCATTTCTCTTAGTTGTCAATCCCATCGTAGTTATTTCAAGCGGTAATCCTCATCGTCGTTAGTAATGATTGTAAAGTTGTAGTAGTTACGAGTTACGACACACTTTCGACTGAGTCTGTAGTTTACCATCGTTTGTACTTACATGTGTGATGCATGTGAGGATTTGGAAATTTTGGAATTTAGCCATTATTTCATTCAGTTTCTTTTGACGGTTTCCCCAACGTAGTTCCTAAACATTTTGTAAAAATGACGGTGATGGAATTTTTCGGGTGTACTTTTATTGCTTTTGGGCCTCCTTTTGCCCTCTTCTTCTTCACTATCGCCCAGGATCCAGTTAGAATTATTATACTAATTGCCAGGTAATCATTGACATTTTTAAAATTCAAAATTCAAAAAATTGTTGTTTTGGTTCACTATTGATTAAGTTTTTAGCTGGCATCATTATGTCATTATAATTCATATGGACTGTCAAAGTCACAGTTGACAGTTGACGTTGACAGTCGTATTCATTCATTGTTGAAGAAACAGAGCTGAGGTATTTTTGTGTGTCAAATATTAAAACACACCTTTGACCTTATGTAATTTAAAATCAATGTAAACGTTGTGAATGTTTTTTTATTTACAGTGCATTTTTCTGGTTGCTTTCGTTATTAATATCCTCATTGTGGTGGTACATCGTAATTCCTCTGCGTGACTACTTGGCTTTCGGAGTCGTTTTTTCAGTATTATTTCAAGAATTGTTTCGATTCCTTATCTATATCCTGCTAAGGAAAGCAGAAGGCGGTCTCAAGAAAGTTACCACCGATGGCCAAACTCTTGTAGATAACAAGCATATACTTGCATATGGTAAGAATTAGTCTTCATGTTCTTAATTATTATTTTAAATTATTTTAAAGGAGAGTTTCGGTTTGAAATGTTTCTCGTAATCCCACATGAGTAGTGTAATATGTAATTTACTGCAGGATAATTAGTTAAGAATTATGCATTCTTTATTATTGCATGTATCCTTATTGTTATATAAAAATGAAGTCTAGAGATTTAGTGCATTACATATAAGGTGGCAATATTTGTTACGTGCTAGCCGTTGACAGAAGAGGTTTGTTGCATAATTTTATACTATGAAATGAAATTTGAAATTCAGCCCCAAAACTAAAAAGAGAGTGCAAATATGAGTCACCTTGCCTGGAAATTACTTCAGAAATCCTGAAGCAGGAATCATTTCCAATTGTTTATTTTTCAAATCGAAATTTGGTAAATCAATCACCTACTTAAATATGGGTACGTGTACCCAGTACTTAATTTGCTGGTCCGTATTCAGCGTCAAGACGATGCTGGTTAGTTGAATTAAATTGTAATGTTAGAGCTCGATAAACGAACTCCGGTTCTAGTATAATTAGCTGATAATTTTTGTGTATGGTTGGGGTAAACTTAGGATAAATTGTTGCTGATTTCAGTTGCACTTAGGAAAGAAAACTGAGCACGCTCTAGAATCAGCGGCAAGCAGTTTTTCTCTACTATCTAATAATTTATTATTAAGTAGGTCGGTTTACCGCTGTAACACAGAGACGCATCGTATATTGAGAGATTAATGTGCAATAAAGAATTACCTACGTCAATCCAAAAGAATAGGGGCAGAGGCAACTGAAAGTGTTTATTGATGCTTAATAATTGTTTCTTCGCAAATCCAACTTGAGGGATGACAATTTTATAATGATTTCGAATGACCCTTAAAATAACTTACATCGTTTCAGAAACGACGTTTCTAGTGTTCAGCATTTATGCAAACAATAATTATTTCAAGTATGACGTAACGGAAGTTTTAAAATCGTGCAATTCAGTCGGTCTCCTCGACGATGCCACGTAAATGCATCAATTCCAGATTTCGAAACGAAATATGCACTAATAGAATTTCCGTTTAAAAATTTTTTCCAGTTCGAATTTGAAAGGCAAAGTCAACATACATAAGCCGTACATCCGACGGATATTACTTTGTCTCACGTTGAAAAAGCTCCGAGAGCGAAGTGTGGGATCCGTCAGGTTTACGGTTATACAAAATAACAAACTATTAAAATATTTAAAAATTGCAAAATTGTTGATGCTTTTATCTCCATATTATTTATACTTTTTTGTTTATGTTCTGAATACATCTGGGTATAGTAAAGCGAAGACGTTAACAGTTAATTTTAACTTTTAATATGAAATTCTTTCATTCTTACAATAGTTATTTTATAATGTGCTCAATCTGATTTTGGTTTTACCCGTACATAATTTTTAATATTGCATCATTGCATGGCTTGTAATAATAAAGCCCAAACAGAATTCGATGTTGCATCTTTACCAAATTTTTAATTATATTCAGTGTCATATAAGTGTTTATATTTTTGGAAATTACAGTTGCGGGTCTGGGTTTCGGGTTGATGAGCGGTGCATTTGCAATTATCAATGTACTCGCCGACGCCGTTGGACCAGGCACCATAGGCTTAAGACAGGGTGGAGACTCGCCTATATTTTTCATAACATCGTCACTGACAACACTGTGCTTCATATTTCTACATACCGTATGGGGAGTGACGTTCTTTCATGCATTGGACAACAAAAATGTGTGGTTAGTTGCCTCCGTTGTAGTCTCTCACATGGGAGCGTCGTTGCTGGTGAGTTTATGTACATTTGAATAATTCTGTTTCCAAAATTAAATTATGACAAATTTCGCCCATAGCTATGTTAATTGCAATTAATTAGGTAGGTATATATTTTTTATGAGATGCTTTGGATGCATTAATTGTTATAGAAAGAAAGTTAACGCGTGCGACAATGACTTGATTATTTCTCACTTTTTTTATTTTGCTTTCAAAAAATAACATAAAAACCTTAATCTTGTCAACTATATGACTAAAAAGGCTTATGGTAATAAACTGTGCTTCGCAAGTTAACGAATTTAACTTGAAATCCAGTTTATCGTAATCGCAAATACCGTTGTTCGAATTGCCCAGAATTCAACAGTAACTGAAAAGGTACCACTTAAATGTAAAAATTCTTTCCCAACAGGATAATGCAGGCACCATTATAGTAAATACATAGGTAGTATCGAATCGAAGTACAACTTGTTCAGTAACACTTCGTAGTTCGGTGAAGTAGATGTTGTAATTAAGTACGTTTTTACAGACGGATGTAGACGAGTTTCTGAAATGTGTATAATTATACAAGATACAATTACTGAGACATAAGGAGCAGAAAAATGTAATGAGTGACTGAAATATTTGTTGAACAGACGCTGCTGAATACTCGAAATCTGTATTGGGCGTCCATTATACCTGATTACCTGATTCTACTTGTATGCGCCGGGGTTGCATTCCGAGTAGCGGGCGGACGGTTTACGAAAGAAATCTTTCGATTCTAAAGAAATCTATTTGTTCCAAGTTTCACTTTTTAAACGATTTTTTAAATACTGATGAATTATAATATTATTATCTACATAATGTGTATATATGTATGGAAGGTATTGATTGTACTGATACATTAATTTATCTTACATGAGCTCCAGGCTTGTGCTGCGATTGTGAACTGTGTGAATTCCTAATAATGATTGAATATGCAAATAAATTAAATGTTATAATGTCACAAATTTCTAACATTTTGATGATCAAAGTTATGGAAATACTGTAAAAGGTTGTTCCATAGGTAATAAGTATGTGTACTTAACAATGTGTGTGGATACAAATTGATCCTTGAATTAGTTATACTTAGACAAGCAAGACAATAATAATACATTGATTGTAAATTGTAAAGCTGACTTAGGTTGAATAATAGTGGTTTTCAAAGTTTCCAAATTGAGCTGTATTACTGTTTCTACAACACTGTTACTGACGCAGTTTAGTGAATAAGATAAGAATAAGACGTTGTGTAATGTCATGTAGAGAGCATTGAGTGGTGAAAATGTATTGTGAGTGGTTGGGAATTGAGAGGGAAGTAAATGTAAATGAAATGTGGAATGGAGAAGCTGGCGAGGGTGAAATTGGCAATACGGAGAAGGAGTTAAGGAGGAAAGTTTTAATTATGTGGATGGGAAAGAAACACATGATGTGCATAGATTTTGTAGGGTGAAAATGCTCCATACCTTTTTCGGTGAGAGTGCCGACCAACATCAATCACGGTTTCTTGCTCAGCCAGTTCGAAAGCCCGTTTCATCAGTGAAGTGATGTATGGGTTGGAGCGAGGTGGAATGTATCTAGTCGTGAGATGCTTTGGCATTTCCAACTGCAATTGTAAGATGTTCTCGTCGTGATAATGGACATTCTCAAATGCGTGCACCGTGCCACTATCGGAACGATGGAAGAGAGGCAGTTTCAGCACTTTATTCATTGGTGGTCGTTTCACAGTCTGCATTACGGTCGTTTCCACGGGCACAAGATAATAACCGTCGTATTTCTCTTTGTGCTGAATCCGATTCTCCACCAGCTTTCGAATGACCATTGGAACGAAGTTATCAATTATCAGTCTCTTCAATTTGAGCTCCCTGAACGAATCACACAATGCCAAACCGATGTACATCATTCAGTTAAGTTTACGTGATGTCTGTCATTCATACGACTTCCCCCCCAACCCTTCCCTTCTCCATACTTATTACCAACGACCATCATCACATCACATCGTCCACACCATGGTCCCGGTTTTACAACCTCTCACAGCCACGGCATACTCTTCTATCTCGTCCCACTCTACTTACTTACAACCAAACCAAACGAATAAACCAACCCAGAACAGACAGCCAAAGAAAGGAACTCAGACGTCACAAGCTTTCCTTCTCCTTTCTTACAATGTAATGTCTCCTCTCCTGCCTGGATTACCAATTTCGAAAATTTATTACCTACTTTCAGTGGGGGCAATAGAAAGCGTGGAGGAAATTAAAAAGTACGTATGTTCGGATGAACTTGAGGAGAGTATCAAATCAAATCAAACCATCAGAGCGATGAAAGCTTGTCGGGGTCAATTGGGAGCGGGTAAAATTTGTGGGGAATAAATAGCCTGACCATCTCTGGATGTCTGTCGAAGGGTTCAATGTTCAATTGGTTGTAGATCAATGTGAGCAATTAGATTTTAGTATTTTTACTGGAGTGCGGTGCAGGAATGAATTGGCATTTGTATTGATAGGATGTGTGTGAGTAGATGTAGTTTGGATGGCTAGTGCGTCTAGACATGTGGATGGATGGCGAAGTGGCTGTGAGAGAAGGGCCATTAGGTGGGGGAGAGGGAGCGGAGAGGGAAGGAGAGTGCGAGGCGATGGTCCGGAGACAGGGAAAGGTGCGGGGGATAAATTGAGAAAGAGTCAAGTATAAAGAAGCTTGATGTGATACCTTCTGAGATCAACTTGGAGTACAGTGAGTTCCTTTCTCTGACGGTTGAAGTCTTTGTGGGACTTTTCCAAATCTTCGCGAGTGGTGTGAAGTTTGACGCGGAGCTTTTGGAGTTTTCTGGATTTGACCTCAACGTCTGTCTGATGAGCAGCTAAGGCGCCTTTGATTTCATTTGCCGTCAACTCATGCTCGGCCAGTTTGAGTCTGATACCTTGTTCCCGGAGTCTCGTCTCGGCCAGTTCCTGCTGCTTCATCTCAATCAGTTTTTGTTGCTCATTAGTATGGTCGAGTAAACTCTTGCCTCCATTCAAAACTTTACTCTCGAGCCAGTGGATGCGTTCCGAGAGTTTGGTACACTCAGTCTCAGTAATCTTGACACGTTGCTGCGTCTCCTCCAGTTTCTGGAGCAAGCGATCCTTCTCCTCTTTGACAGTGACGGTATCTTTGAGGAGCGCCTCACGACGTTTCTCCAAAACAGTCATGATGTATTTAGGATCTGTTGTGTGGTCCAGTCCGTATGGCTGGAGGAGCGGAGCGAGTTCCTGGAATTTCTGCGTCTCAGCTGCCAGTTTCATTTGTTCGGAACTTGAGCTACTGCTTGAGTGAGCCGTGCGAGCTCGACTCCGTCCCTTTGACGACTTTGGGATTGGATTGTGATTCTCAGTGTTCTCTTGGTTCTCCTCGGACGTCATGCTACCGTACATGGCTTTCTTCTGAAGTAATTGCGAGCGGAGACGAGCAATTTCCTCCTGATACTCCCTCAACATGGCATCCTTAGGATCCTCATTGATCTTGGGCTTGTTCTTGATTTTCTTGGCTCGACTCGCATACCTGAGAGTTGTCATGGTCTCGTCATAATTGAAACTAGCAGGTCCGACTGTGGCCACCATGATTGTTCGTGAATTCCCACCCAGGGAGTCTTGGAGGAGCCGAGTCAGCTTCGAGTCACGGTACGGAATATGAGTGCTCTTCCCATCCACCAGAGCCGCTATCACATTTCCCAAAGCTGACAATGACAAATTGATTTTCGTTGCTTCCTTCAATCGCTCTCCACTCGCACCTGTCTTCATCTGCCGCTCCGACCCCGCCAAATCCACCAAATTCAACTTGCCCACTTTGAAGTGATTTCTCCCATCCGGCCAGACCTCGGAAACCTCGACCGTGATCATGAAGATGGCATGGGATCGTGAGCTGTGCTCATTCATATTCGTCGCTCCCACCGACCGGTTCTTATTCCCCTTTGCCATCAGCTCATTGATCTCCCCGAAATTGCCGCACAGGAACGACGACAGATCCTTCACGTACACCCCCGTCCGGTTCTCTTTCAGCTCGCACTTCTTGATCCCGTCCTTGCACAGAAGGTCCCGGATCTCCTCCTGATAAATCTCTAAGTACGAAGCACGCACAAGGTAACGCTTTTGCTCATTACTCGCGATATGCTTGAAGATATGCTTAAATGCGTTCGGGATTACGCCCTCCGACTCTTCCGACTCGTGGTTTCCTGCGGGAGTTAACACGTCATCGTTGACAGCCACCGAATCACCCACAACACCAACAACACCAACATCACCACAATCATCTGAATTACTCGTCTTACTGGCCACTGGATCCCGCAGCACCGCATCCACACCCGCCTCCGCTTCCACCGGACTGCCGGACCCACCCCCGTCACCCTCATCCCCAGTCTTACTCCCCGCCTCAGCCACAACACCAACATCAGTCACAGACACAGTACAAGCAGACACTACACTATCTTTACGCTGATTAGGCTCATTACTCCTATCACTTCTATCACCGCCTACAGTACTCCTAGGCTTACCAACACTACTACAACACATCGACTCACGCTTGTTGTACATATTACCTTCCATCGTATATGTCTTCCCCGTTCCCGTCTGCCCGTAAGCGAAGATCGTTCCGTTGAATCCCTCCAACACCGAGTCAACCAACGGCCGGAATGCGTCTTCGTACAGGAACGACTGACTGAACCTGCATCCCCAATACCCACAAAACAACAAAGTTAACAATCAACCCATTCAAATCACAACCAAACATCAAATCCGCCACACCCAATCAAATCTTCCTTTTAACTACACACAAAATCACACCACATCAACTGTCCCACACAAACACACAAAGGAATCAAAGAATTTACGAGAACCACATTCACACACTGCGGCAGTAAGTCAATCAATTGGTAATTGGAATCAACCCATCCAAAACCAAAAGACAACAAGACAGGAAAACATGGAAAAGCCACATATAACAAAGTAATGAGGGCGAAGATAAAAACGTCAAAAGGCAAGTAAGCGAACGTCTGATTGTGATTGGCGTTGATCGACATACACATGCTGCATCGGATCGCTACGTCCATAAATGATGTCAGCGACTTGGCTCCCAATTCTATCCCCATCATCTTCATCATCCAGCACTGCTTATCCTCCAACACACGAGTCATCAATTTCCTCTACACTCTCCTCCCCATAACTTCCGTGATATCATTTATGGATCGTGCTCTATACCGATGAATGAGACCCTCCATGCAAGGGAATACGAATGAATGTCGGCAATATCATTTCATATAAAGTACGGGTTCATAAGTCGCATTTCACTTTTTCATGTCCGTCTTGTTATTTTGACTTAGGTAATCACATATTATAATTATCTATAAAGTAACCTTGCATTGAGGGTAGCCTCAAAATTATTACGTTGAATTAATATTTGCTTACTAATAAATACTATCAAAATAAGAGCTTTTTTAATTCTTTCTATCAATTCTAGTTCAGACGAGAGTGCACTACGTTTACAATTTTTGTATTCAAAGCCTAAAAACACCGTTGCATTATTTTGTTTGTTTTGCATTTTATTTTATAATGCAAATATAACCTAAGAGTTGTAGGAGCAAATGGTTGAATCGACCTGAATAAATTATTATGATATTATAAATTCTAATTTTACATCAAGAGAGACTTAAATGCAGCTTTTTTCACCATTAGCGTATTTTCATGCGCAACGAAAAGCTTTACATATTCAACCTGATTTCGCTCGTCAGTTATCGAAGACGAGGAATTAGTCAAGTACCATCGATTTAATTCGTAAAATTAATTCGTAAAAAGTAACGGTAATTTAAATAAAAGAAGGTCTGAAAAGGACAACGACAAAGCCAATAAATTCCCAGCGACTCAGGCTGGGCTCAAGTTGGGGACTGCAGTACTGCAGTTGAGCCACAGTATGTGGTATGTGTGTAGAAGCAGGGAGTGAAAGTATGTGCGTGCAACATAAATAATGTAATAAGAGAGTGGAAGAAAGAGGAAAGGGAAAGATGAGAGAGAAGACAGAAGAAAGAGAGAAAGAGGCGAATATGAATTATGACTGCTTCACTAACCCTTCATCGTAGACAGCGTCAAATGCAAAAACTTTACGTTCCAAATTAGCTTCGTCGCTACCAGAGGATGGTGGTGGCCGTCGAACCTCAATCTCACAGTTTTCCGGAAAGACTTGCACCACACTACATTGCATCCAGACAAAGAAACAAATTTATGACACCCCACTGCACTTTCCCTTCTCCTACATTCGTACGACAGTGGCAGTGCCAATTGCTCCAACGCAATTCTCCTTTCTCGCACATGATCTATTGTCATGTCAATGTGTTACGCCGCATCAATGATGTACCATGTCCCACACATGTAACACGCACGTACAGCTGTCCTCCTTTATATATAATACGACTCGAAATACTTGCCAGTCAGGTCTTAGGTTTTACGTGATCTCCACATTCAAGTGAAGGGAACTGGGTAAAAATACATGAGCAACTAATTATATTATGAAATGACAAATTATCTGCATCGAAATCACATCGGACGACACGATACGATACGAGCGTTGTCATTTCAAATAATTATGTAGTCCACGTGCGGGGACAAAAGAAGGAAGCCATGTAGATCAGATACAGTGGAGTATGACGGGGCAGAGGGAAAGTAGATCATCCAAGAGGCCAGCAAAACAGCAACATGTAGATCAAGATCAGTACTCAGGACATGTAATGGAAAATCAGTGTGATCATGTGCAAGGATGCGGAGTAGATAATGTGCGAGGGAAGTACCATATATTTACCCCAATCTGCCAATATCAACATCAACCCTTTTAGTACCGGCACCACCACTGCACACACTCTTAATCACCAACAAACCCACACCAGGAACTATGTAGTAACTAGCACCCGTGACTCTGTGTCATATCATAGGGCTATGTATATTATCTATAATATAATTACACTCTATATACACATACACTCCAACACACTATACACTATACCCACACACTTTGCCTCGGACGACATTTCATCTCGGTCCTTGTCCTTCTTCCAGATCCACAGTCCACTTCTTACTATTTCCAGACCTACATACCTACCTATAAATATACATGCTACAATCACAACTCTGTGCTTTCCCACTTTTCTACTTGTACTCTATCAACACTCATAAATATCAAATAAATACTAGACACTACCGAGTCAACGCTTATAACTTCTTCCGTCTCACTTATACATACCTCTCACCTAGACACGGCTTAAGTGCAAGTACAACAAGAGACAGAGACAGACACAGAGAAAGACAAAATAGAAAGTCTTGGTTGCACTGCACTGATACATTTCTGTCGTCCCTGTGCGTCCTCCGTTTCCGTCCTACATGTGGGTAGTAACTGTACCTTTTCATTCTTTTGTCTTTCTAGATTCCCTATGCTTACTTAAATATATGAAGCTATACTATGTGTGTATGTATATAGAGCTGGATACGTAAGCTAAACTGTACTAGAAGATCAAGATCCTCCGTCGTAGTCCCATGAAGATGAACTGCAAGTCTGAAGAGCCTCAAGTTGTGAAAAGTACGCGGCCTTGTCCACACCTACATGTACATGGGTATTATACCCACAGTAAGTTTCTCTTGGAGACTTTCAACCACCTCGAGTCGACTGTCTCCTGTCTAAAATCTAAAGTACAGTCTCAGTCATCTGACACAAATAAAAATGTGTAACATTCCGCACAATTGATGTTACGCAACACCATCACAAAACAAAACTATCAAACAAATGTGCAACTAGGACTGAGAACAAGTAGAGTCACCGTAGCATAGCAGTCACAGACACAGTCACAGACATAGCTACGAATACGGCACAAGAGCCAAGTGCAAGTAAAAAATAAATAAATAGAATGCTCTAATGCTGCCATTCAATGCCATGCCAGGCCAGGCCAGGCCAGGAGCACTCTGTAGCCTGTGTCTGAATACTGGTCTGATACTATCTTGGCTATGATATCTTAGTCTATCTTTTCCCTTATCCCTAATCCTTTCTCATATTCCGTTTGTACGTAACTACTGTAACCTAAGTAGGTATAGATTCAGATGCGGTTGACACCTCTGTAGAAATGTGTACACGTCTACGTAGGCAAAGTGTAGATAGGTATGTAGGCGTAGAGTAAAGTGTAGGGCGTTTGAAATAGTGTGTAGCTTGGTGAGATGATGAGAAGAGGGGAAAGAGGAAAAATGGTAGAAAGTGGAGAATGGTAGAATGGATTGGAAAATATTTGTGTGTTGTCGTTTCTTACGAGACATGGCCTTCATCAAGTTCCTTCTGACTTAAAGGACGAGTCCGGACGATTACTTTAACTCTTTCGGATGACGCGGATGACTTGGGTAATGGAAGTGCCATGGAATCCTCCGACGATTTTTCCTCTTCAAGTCCCACACGAGGGAATCCTTAGTCCTCAATTCTCACCTTGTACTTCTTCTACTTCTCGCCTCCACCTCCAATCCTTTCCTGCTCTTCTTTCTCGTCGTCTTCTTTTTTCTTTCTGCTTTTTACTTTTTACCCTTGCGTATCCTCGTCCACGATGCAAAGGCTCCGACTACAGTCACAGCTACAGCTACTCCTTCTATGCCTGTACATACTCAACACAAGAACACAGAAAGAGACACTAAATGTTTTATTTGCTCAGTACAGCAACGACGACCAAAACCAAAAGCCAGACCAAAGAACAAGAACGAGAACAAGACTATACCAAACCAACGGCCGACTAAGACCACCATTCTATTTTTCCTATGTTTTCCTTCACATCCCTCATCACTCGCCAACTCTTGTCCTCACTGGACAAAAACACAAAGAGAAATACAAACACCTACAACTAAACTGAAACTGCTACTACAAATTTCCCACAGTAATTCCAGTCTTTTCTTACTTGCCGTTCTGGTTCCTGTTCCTCCCCATAGGAAAATATCCTCAACCTTGTTATATCGTAGTTGTATAGTTAGCTAGTGCATTGCAGATTTAGCAGTGCAACTGCAAGAATGTAAGTATACCCCATGCTAAATATTAATACACCTACCTCCTTCACCGTCGGTCCGCAATCTAAGCTTGTCAACGAAAACAATCGCAATTCAAATCCTGTCGATTTCCACTGGTCTGCTCTGGCTTGGTGTTGCTCCGGTCTTGTCTATGTATATGGCACAATCGCAATCTACAGACTCCACATGGAAAACAAATCAAAAAGTTGCTATCAATAAAACTAAGTCCTAATTTCCAAGTTGCTGTGTGTAGGTAATCTCAAAGGGAAGGTTGCAACTCTTGGACTTTTGTCCGAGTCTAACGTGGCTAAGGTAAGGTTACATAAAGTAACTCGGACTATGCAATTACCTTTATTTATGTAGCCACGTAGGTAAATGTCCACGTAGCAAAGTAACCTTAACCGTTTATCCGTTCAATCAAATAGGAACACATCAACACTAGACTAAATAACCCGAACCGAATCAAACTAGCTTTTAAACTTCATCGTGCTCAGAAAAAACCGTACAATAAGATCCTTAATTGTAATTGTTTTATACTGTGTTAAGGATGCAACAATGTATTTTAGTTAGTAAGTAATTAAAAGTAGGTATATATATTGTTGTTATTTTAAAAAGAATCCTTGTCAGGTCTAGAGAACGTTGGTATGTGCTAAATCAACCACGGCCGTGGTGTTCACCACGGCATGGTGAATGGTAAAATCACCACGACGTGGTAAATGGTGTAAATCACCACGGCATGGGAACGGTGAAAATCACCACGGCCATGGCTTATGTTACTACCACCACGGTCATGGTGTTGGTATTTGGAAAAATCACCACGGTCCACCACGATGATGGTAATCATCATTCGATTTGCGGATAGATTGGCAAAACACATTTTGGCAAAACCATTTTGGCAAAAAATTCAGATATTTTGGCAAAAAAACGGAAGGTTTGGCAAAAGTATATATTCGGAGATGAAAGATTGGCAAAATGATAAAACATAGTAAAATTCAAGTCATGGCAGCAGTGCCACATATGTAATAAACAAAAACTTTTCACAAAAATCTTCAGAATCATATTGAAGGAACTTTTGTCCTCTAATGGTCCGTTGATAGAGTGGTGGAGCTGTAAGGTCATCTCGTGTGTTAGGATCTTTGAACTTCGTGGAACGATCTGAACGATGACGATGATGACGAATAATTCGTTTGAAATGTGGTTCACCAGGAATTAGTGCCTGAACGTCAGAGTCTTCCGAAACCGTCGCCTTTTCAAAGATTTGATTTGTGCTCATATCGGGATTTTTAAGACATAATTCCTTCATAGTCCCTCTTGTGCACGGCTTCTCTGGACATTACAACATGAAGTTTACATGCATGCATTGTGGCTAATAAGGTAAATTTCCTTCGAAATGAGATTTTAAAACTGATAAAAAGTGTGTTTACCTGTCTAGGTGTGGAGGATGGGAAAGATGCTGTGTCCCATTTTTGTTCCAATGATTCCTTCCTGGTATTTTTTTCTTGCTGGTTATGAT
This sequence comes from Ptenothrix huangshanensis, assembly GCA_036851915.1. Lineage (NCBI taxonomy): Eukaryota > Metazoa > Arthropoda > Collembola > Symphypleona > Dicyrtomidae > Ptenothrix > Ptenothrix huangshanensis. The sequence continues at coordinate 18,543 of JAAXYX010000935.1, forward strand.
TTCAACGAGTGAAACTTTACAAATATTGCGATGATCGCAATACCAATAATTAGAGTCACCTTTGGGATTTCTTTTTGTGTAGCAGTAACAGTAACCATCCTGCTCAAGCTTATTCGTTTGAACAGTTTCGCTTTTTTTACGATTAATATGAGACAAATACTCAATCGAGTAACCTGCCATTGTAAAGGGCTAACAACAATTGACCATGAAAATCATAAATTACTCAAACTTGCAGGCTCAGTAGCATTATAATGCCATGCAAATTAAGCGATGCATACCTTAGGGAGGCTTGTTTCTCCACTGTTTTTAAAACCCAACAGTTAATATTCTGCTGTCAAAACGAACGTTTTTGTTTTGCCAAAATATCCTTTTCTGTTTTGCCAAAATTTCCGCAGTACCTCCAACCATAATGGCAAAATGTTTTACCAAAATGTCTTTTGCCAATCTATCCGGACACCGTGGTGAACACCACGGCCGTGGTTGATTTAGCACATACCAGAACGTTCACTGATTATTGTCTTTTATAAAACTCGTACTCTAAATCACTAATATTTACTATTTACTATTATATATTTTCAACTATTTGTATTATAATCTGTGCTACCTTCCTATTACATATTATAGGATGTATTACATATTATAGGATGAGCGAGTCTTTTCTCCTGACTCCGCTGCGGAAATTATTTCAAAAATTTGAATTTGAATCCTGTGAAATGCGGTAGGAATACGAATACAAGTTGTTTAAAAAATAGCAAACAAAACACAAATTCTACAAGACTTTTTAGTGTTTCTGTTGCTTAGGCTGGAGTTATGTTGAGGAGAGGAAAATAATGGAAGGGGATCGGATTCGGATTCTCGGATTCTGGGAGAGAATGAGGAGAAAACGATAGCAGAAGAGTTTGACTACACGACTTATTCGATTTTAGATTTTTTCATTTCTCCCGCTTGGAAAGTCTCAAAGTTTACTAGCGTTACCTTGACAACGACTTTTGGAAATTAGAACGGGGGATAAGAACCAGCTCCGAGTGCTTTGGCTATTGAATCATATTAATATTTTAGTAGTGAGTGTCCGTATATAATTATGTCTGTCTGTCTGTCTGTCCAGGACTAAACTGCTCGACCAATCGGCCTCAAAGTAGTGTCAATCGATAGAGCTTGGCCCAGACTAGCCAAGTAAGGTTAGACATTTGAAGTTTGACATCCGGTTTGACCTCCGGAGGTCACCAAAGTTTACATGGGGTCAAGCATAAACTTTGTTCGATTTTTTTCAAACTCGGCCCACAAGCTAAACTCGACATTCTGAACAACATCTAACGACTTTTTTGTCCATGTGACAAACCGTTTGACCTGTAGGGGTCACCAAAGATCAAATTCTGAATCTTGACAAAGGGAACGCAAACTTTGTTTACAGACTAAACTTGACTTACTGAACAACATCACAATAGACATTCTTGACACTTTTGTCCGTGTGACGAGCCGTTTGACCTCCAGAGGTCACCAAGGGTCACATTTTCAAACTTGACAAAATCAACTGAAACTCAGAATATATACTAAACTTGGCCTTTTGGGTAAAATGAGAGTACATATTTTTTTCGTGGTGACGAACCGTTTGACCTGTAGGGATCACCAAAAGTCAAAACCTGAATCTTGAAAGAATCAATTCAAACTCTGTACTCAAACTGAACTAAGCATCCTGACACGCTGAAACAATTTCGTTCGTCTAACAATTTAGTTCCATCCAATCTCAAATGTTCAATATCAACCGTACTGAATCCTTGACATTTTGAACAATATAGATGTATCACGAGGTAATATAATTGAATTTAAAATGGTTTTTAGTTACAGAGCATCTAAAAAAAATCATTGCACAAAGAATTTTTTTACCCTGACTAATTTTTTTGTTACATAAAATAACTTTTCTGAAAGAAAAGAACGAATGTAAGAATGTAGAACTATTTTCTGTGCCATGCTACAGAAAATAGTTCTATTTTGAACGCAATGTAGGCAAATTAGTCCAACTTTTCAAAAAATAATCTTCATTTTGAACCCGAAACCAATTAGCGCAATGCTACAAAAATAATTCTTTTTTGAATGCAATGTAATTTAGTGCAATGCTACAAATATTTTTTGAATGCAATTTAATTTAGTGCGATGCTACAAAAATAACTATTTCTTGAATGCAATATAATTTAGCGCAATGCTAAAAAATAATTATTTTCTCAACACAAAGTAGTTTAGTACATTACTACAAAAAATAATTTTACTTTTAAACCGGAAGTAAGTTAGCGCAATGCAACAAAAAGTATTCTTTCTTGAACACTAAGTGCAATGCTACAACAAATAATTTATTCCTTTTTGAACGCAAAGTGCAATGCTACCAAAAATACTTTTTTGAATGCAATGCAATTTAGTGGAATGCTACAACAAATATTTTTTTAAATGCAATATAATTTAGTGCAGTGCTACAAAAAATAATTATTTCTTGAATGCAGTTACAATTCTACAAAAATTAATTCTTTTTTGAATGCAATGTAATTTAGTGCAATGCTACAAAAAATAACTATTTCTTGAATCTAATATAATTTAGTGCAATGCTGCAAAAATTAATTCTTTTTTGAATACAATGTAATTTGGTACAATGCAACAAAAAATAATTTCACTTTGGAACCGGAAGTAAGTTAGAAAAATGCTACAAAAAATAATTTCACTTTTGACCGGGAAGTAAGTTAGCGCAATGTTACAAAAATAGTTCTACTTTTGTTCATATGCAATGCTTTAAAATGTACACTCATGTTTGTGGCGGAAGTAAGTTAGTGCATAATTTCACGATTAACACAGAAGCTTTTTTAAAAAAAATGAGTGATAAGGAAAGTAAGACGCAAGGTGAGGTACATTGAAATAAAAAGGGGTAGGAACTCACCAGCTTTGTTGATGGTAAAAGTCTGCAAGAATGGTAACTTACACTTAGTTACATTTAATTTTGTGCAACATTTCGAGCTTTTGATCTTCCTCTGGTAGGTACAGTTAAAATGGTCGCAAGTTGGACTCGCTCTTTTCGAATTTAAAACTGCACGAGTTTATGGAAAGGGATTAACGATTGGATATGTACATTGTACATGAATAGAAGTATTAAGAAGGGTAGAATAGACATAGATATCGTTACGTAGTGACGTAACGTAACGACAAAACTGGTGAGTTCCTACGCATTTTATTTGACTTTAAAAATGTTGGTAGGTACCTAATTTTTAATTGAGTGCTTTTTTGATAGCTGTTGAATGGTATAACAACCTATCAAGGTAATTAAAGTGGTTTTGGTTTTCGACCTCCATCTAAGCCTGCAATGTCGCTGCACTATTGCATACATACAAGCGCGGTAGATGCCATGCTAAATGAGTGCTGGCACTGCTGGCTACGGAACCCAAACTGCCAAGATTTACAATTATTTTCACAGTAGCTATACCATAAAGTAGATGCCTCACCGGCTATTTTTACCGCTAAAAAAATCACTGAAGCGGAGCTTATATACCGTATTGGCTCGATTAAGTGCCTGGTCGCGTATAAGCGCCGGGCACGAATTAGCTCCGGGTCAGTATATGCGCTTAAGTTAAATTATGTTAAGTTATAAGCAATAATTAATTTTTTCTATAAGCTCCGGGTCACAAATAAGTGCTCGGCACGCATAGGTGCCGGTGTGTTGAGGTCATAAATTTAATAAACCCTGGGACGCTCACTCGAGCCAGTACGGTATTTGTTAACTTTTTTAACAAACCAAGCGATAGCAAAATTAAATGAGTACATCCGATATTAATTACGAACTCGCGAAATCGAACCAACTTGCGAAAATTTAAAATGACCAATAGAAAAACTGGAGGATGCTGTTCTTTGCAATTCGACTATTTCAATTGGGAATCTTTTTAAGTCGGTTTTAATTTTACGAGTCGATTTAGTAAGGTAGCGGAGTGCTTGCTACATGTTCTGAAAGGCCAATTGCAACATATAGAAACAAATAAAATACAAATAGAGGCAACCCAGCAACTGTGGTCTGAGGCGCGCTACAATTATTCAAAGAAGTAATTATAGCGTGCATTAAATGTTTTACCATGGTTGCTTGAGTAAGTATGGTGGGTACAGAGCTGTCCAAAACATTTCCCACTCACCCTCCGTCATCGAGATTGGAAACCTTAGCCCTCCCCTCATGTCGTGGCCGGCAATGAGAACATTAGGGAATCCTCAAATTCGCGAGGGTATGGAGGTTATTTCTATAATTCTATTTTTGTTTCTATTGGCATTTCGAAAATAGTGAGCTCCTTACCCACCATACTTACTCTTACTGTTAAAATAGCTCACACTTTTCTACTCAATAACATCATAGCTGCTAACTCATTAAAATGGCTCACTGGCTCCTAAATATGAACTAGCATTTAATCAGTCGGCAAAAACGTCGTTCCTGATTTTGACTGCCCAAGATACTTGAATCTATACATGATCGATCGGTAAGAGAACTTATCGTTAGTGCAGGTTGCAGGCGGAGTTTCAGCTACTACCAAAAACGGATACATTGTTATAATTAAATAGCGATAATATTATATCAACGTAAAATTAGCTTTTTTTGGAGAATAAATGTTTTAAAAAACTGGCCTCGGACGAACTAAAATAATAACTGTCAATGCCCGTTTTCAACGGGCCTTTTAGTACATATATTGCTTGGTAGTGGTTGTATAGACCGTAGCCATTAGTAAAGGCATGGTCCGGCAGGCAGGAAGGCATGTCACGATTCACGTTCACGGTAGGAACGGTGCTGGTGGCAAATGGTTTGGTGTGACGAGGGGTCGGTTTGCCGGTCTGACAAGAAACTGATCGATGTTGCCTCCTCTGATTCTCAGCTGGACTACATACAGATCCCATGCCCATGCCCAATCCAACAAACCAATGCACACATAATTACAAGACATACACAACTAAACAAGTTCACAACTCACTTCCAGCACCATAACCAAACCATCATCAGGACCACGACCACACTAATAACGCCATTACTTAGCAAATCATTCCTCTAATTCTAGACCGTAACTAGAGGCAGTGGACTTACAACCTCAAAATAACTTTTATCAATCGTCCAATTTCACTTTCAACAAATCAAAAACGTCACTATTTAGATTGCTCAGATTGTTGAAATGGTTCTCGGGTGGCATTGAAATTCCTAATGTTTCAGCTTATTCCCTGATTCTAGTCGACAATACGGGTTTCAGCTGAAGTACGAATAGCTCCAACTCCAACTGCCACGCCATGCTTACCACTTGTATGCAGGTACATACAGTTACTAACACCAGCACTAACACTAACAGCAACAGCAACATCAACATCAACCGGCCGTCGCGTACCAGATCAGTGAAAGTACATGAAATAGGAAAAACGGCATTGGCACTCAAGGCTTAAAGATAGGAAAGAACAGAAGAATAGAGTGGATGCAGAGGCAGAGTCGTGAAAGAATTGAATAAAAGTGCAAGGGAGAGTGGGCATGATTATACATTGCACATATCTACATGACGAAATAACTTGAAGCTTTGTCCCCCACTATAAATGTAAAGGACATGGAAATAAGGCAGCTGGAGTTGTTGTTGGAGCAGTAAGCGAAAGCATAAAAGTACGATACCGGCACCGACACCGATGTTGGTTCTTTTTCTGGTGCCGGTGAAGAGAAGTGTCCCAATGAAACCAACACCAAGTACCGATTCTCGCTCTGTCGCTTTGTATCTGTGACGTGTGTGCATTGCACATTGCATTGCATTGCATCCATCCATCTGACATGATGTAGATACCGACACCAACTGAACACACACGAAGGATGAAGGGGAAAGAAGCTTGTAATTATATGGAAATACTTGTACAAACAAATACATGCAAACATTAGGTTTCCCATTACACAACGAATTCCCAGAATTCCTGGCATCCCAGATCACAGCATTTCGAAATTTTTCGTTTGTCTCTGTACCATTAGCACTCTGCTTGCATTCCGATCCGACATCAATTTTCTGAATCTGATTTAATGCTTCCAAAGCGCATTGCTGACTCGCATTTTTTCTTTACAATTAGATGTATGACTATAGAGGTGGGAAATTCAAGCGAAATCAAAGTGTCGATTTGAGACTGGGGGGCCTTGGGAAATATCGGGAAAAGTCTAATAGAATTTCAGAAGTTTACATGCACTGTTTTGAATGAATTAAAAGTATAACACCGCTTTATCCTAAATATTCATTTTTGTAGCCTTGGAAAATACAAGGTTTGTGACACCTGCTGTTTCGAGACTCCCACCTCTAACTAATCAACGGGGTCATTAAGTACAGGGGAAAATGATGAAACAGTAGCGTCTCGTTCACATGTATAGAATTACATTTTCCAAGAAAAAACCCTTTGCTTCTTTGCTTGTGAATTTCCATATCGGAATTCGAATGGGAATCAAGAAGTTCGTGGAAAAGAAGAAGGAAATGATGACCACTTCCGCCACTCGTGTCTTTGGAATAAACTGGAGAGTAATCAAGTTAAACGGAGGAATTGCACGCGTAACTGCAATAAACCAATGGCACTAACTGTCACATTCAATTCTGCCACATCATTTTGTCTATCTCGCACTTCACCTAGCAATCTGTCAGAAAATGTGGAAAGCATACATGTGTGAGAAGTTGAAAGTAAAAGTGGATGTGCAATTACGCTGATTTATTTTCCTGGTAGGTATTTTGTTTGCTTGCACTTGGGACTTGGATATTTACTTATTACCTAGTGCTAAGTATGAACAAGCCACGTAGGTATGTAGTCCTACTCCTTTTATGTGGGCCAGTGTGGATTTAGGATGGGCAAAGTCAATTTTATTTTTTCCTGTTTAATTTATTATTCACTATCGCCCTTTCATTATTTATTGATATGAGTACACGCGCATCCTGTCTTTCTTCTTTTCACTTCTTCCCAGTCTCCTACTTTCGAGTGGGTGGCAACTTTGAACGTTAGAACGTTCGAGGAATGCTTTCAAGCTTGTTGCTTTACTCGCAACAAAGCAACACTACACCTTCATCAAAATTCTTTTACATGTTTTCACGTGTTTCGAAATTTGAGATGGCTGGATTCACAATTGAACCAGAAATGTGATTCCGATCCGAGGTGTACGACATGCCTCTGTGCTTTATTAGCATTAGGTAGGTTGGGAGGTAGGTGGGTGTATGTATCAAATAGCCCAACTACTCTTCTCTCCACTTAATTTCTTTAGAACGTGTTTTAAGCCGCTTTCAACTCCTTGACCATTACAAGCAGAGTTTTTTGGTTGGACTGATTACAGATCACAGATAGGCTATATTTAGTGTACCAAAACACTTTAGAACAGCACAGCATTACATAGTTGCTTACGTCTTCAAACTTCTCGGAAGAAAAACCAAAGGAGTATACAGATTACTTGAAATAAGCCCAAGAAGATCAAAGAACGTAATTTAAATGGAAAACAACGTGACCAAACGAACGCTCTTCCAGGTCAACATCTTTTGCAAGTTTTTTTTACTACACCAAGGCTAAGTGGTTTCTCAATGCTGCTGACTACATCGGATTAATTTTAATTCCGCAGTCCAGGTTTCTGAGGAGGGCTGAATTCTTCTGAATGCACATTTCATAAATTGCTCTCATAAATAATGAAATTCCTCTTTTCAATCAGTTCGAAACTGGAGTTAATTGCTAGAGAGTGTGTATAAATAATAGTAGCCTTATTTCCTTCGAAATCTTCGAATATCTTCACCGTATGTCAAACTATAGCTGCTAATAGTCTGCTAATGAGTACCTACTATGGTAGAGTATTAGTCTTACCCTTTTCAAGGTCAGAATGAAGGAATGTCAGAAATTTGATGCATATATACTGGAGATAATTGCAGTTTCTCGTGATGGAAAAGCTGAAAAGCTTTCCTCTGCAATTTACGTGGATGTTAATACTTGTCAACACAAAATGCACTTCAAAATGACAAGTTGCTGTTGTTTGATGCAATTATAAGCGTACTTGTACGTTTCCCTGAAATAGTCATAATTGCTACGCGATAGGCGTCTACAATGGCACGAATTCGCTCAAATTAATTTTAGATGCATTCTTCCCTGCACTTTTATTTCCCCTTTTCTCCGAAAACCAAATGTAGGTAGTAGTAGGTACTACATTTCCTTTCCCATATTATAGTGCATGCATGCTTTCTGCTTCACGATCAAAAATTCTGTGCCTTTCTCTGGCAAAACGGCGTTTAGAAAGAATGTCCCACAAGAACCACCGAGCTGCATGCAATTGTATTCCATTTAGAACCTCATTTATTTTTGAGTGTGATGGGGCATTTATTTGGATAGGAGGATACGTAAATGCTCTTCAATCAACACATTCTCTGTACTATCTTTGTCCACGCAGGGAGCTGCAACACTTGCACGAAAAAGCTATTTTGGCTATTACTGATACTATTTATAAACGAAGACCAACACATCATTAATATTTGTTAGACACACGACAAAAACACTGCAGATTGGTACAAAAGTTATTACTATTACCTTCCTCGCTGCCCACTAACTAATTATTCACCACGGGTGGTTTAGTACCATTGCATTGGTACAGGTAGGGGTTGAGTACAGTATATTTTAAGTTTATTAAGCACAGTCGGTAGACTATCTTAAGTCGTTGAGCAAATTGGTAAGGTGAAGTCCGAGGTTGGATTAATCAACTCTAGTTCGTATAAAATTAAAACTAGGTATTAGCTAGTGATAATGTGATAATGTTATGGAGCAGTCACCAGTCACAAATTGTGATGCAAATATTACAGAAGATGATGATCATTGATCAGAATTGGTGCCGATGAATATTAGTACGAAAAGACATGACTCTTGATGCTTTTGAAAAATATATCGTTATGAAGTAACGTTAAAGCATCAATTCGGTTAATTAGCTAATTATCTTTTTCCGAGTCGTTCTCGTTATTACTACAAGCAGTCACTTATAGCTTTAACTGAACTCTGGATTCACGCATTAGTTGATTAGTAACTTGTATAATTTGACTTGATCATAAAATCACGTTAACGCTAACTACTATCTACTGCTGTATTGTATATGGATCAGTTTATTAGTATTCTACGATAAAATTCAGGTACGGCTCGTCAATGTGAGGTCATGAGACTACAGAATTTCAACACTACATCGTTCAATCATGCACTTTTCTGAAGGTTAAGGTTGCATCAAAATCTGCACTTAATTATTTCATCTCTACGTTCCAATGAATGTATGGAGAAAATGTTTAATATATTCTCAACTTAGTATGACTTATAGTAATATTTATGTGAATAAAATAAAGTAAAAACCATTTAGGTATTAGTTTTGTATTAGCAAGCATTATTTTCGTAGCAAATCCTCGGCTACAAATTAGAGACAATAATGATGCACTATTAAACAACGACTCATACTTTCGTAATATGTAATTATAATAAATGATGTCGTTACATTCGATTCGAATTCTGCAACCGTTTGAAGTTTTGAAGTGAAATGTAATGATAATGATTCACAACGGGATTTACAATCCATCGAGTTTCCCCCTTCTGTGATTTCAACGTATTGCAACTTTTATCAAAAATTCGATCATTATTATTATCTTTTCGCTATAATACAAATGGTTATTAGAATCGTTTTAACGAGAAAACGAGAACCTCCAATACTTACATCACACCTGGAAAATTGAAGGAAAGTTGGCAAGTTCAAAGTAGGAAGAGATAGACAACAGGTCATTCGATTATGTTAGAAAAGGACAAATACGAAGCTATGCAATTTTACAGCTTTAGCCTTTAGCTGTCGATGACTGTCAAACCCTAAAACAAAGAAAGCAGTAGCGGTGTCCCTACAGAGTAGTTCCCATGAACGCACATTTTACTCGTACGAACAAACTGGCGCGCGAATTGCTCGTACGAATGGAATTCGGATACGAAAACGCAAAGCCAAAATCGCACGTCGGTTCTCATGAA
>JAAXYX010000936.1:0-28519 GCA_036851915.1 Ptenothrix huangshanensis
GATATGAGATGGGTGTAGGTGTAGGTTGAGGGGAGACTATAGACATACAGGTAAGAACCAACTGGTAATAAAATGATGTAATGATATGGTTATGGTGCTCCTTGTTCTCATATCAGTTCAAAGTTTTCATGTTCGAGCATTGAGAAGGGACATTAGGTATCTAAGCAACATATGTACGTTCGTGCGGGAGGCTGGCTGGGGTGTTTTGTTCCATAATCATAATAGAATGTAGTGGGACTAATATGTGAAATGGCGTAGCTACTGTGATAAACTTTTGTATTGTGAATTGTCAACGTTGAACCGTGGTCCGTATCTATTCTTAGTATAGGCATTTAACATGGATTGCATTTAAAGAAAATTGTATATACCTATGTAGTTTTAACGACTATGTATGAGCTGCGTCTCTGTGTCTGTGTGGTCGTATGGGTGATAGTTAGTACATCATCTATTACGTATCGGTATGCACAGGACAATGTGACAATGTGTGAGGGAGTTTGTTCGGAGCTGTAGCTGTAGCAGGGAAAACTCTTGAGACTAAAAGGATGTGGTTGGTCTTTGGTGCTGCATTGGTGTATTGGTCTTTTCCTCGTAGTTGTAGTCGAAGTTGGTCGTTGTCGTTCTCGTTCTCGTTGTAGTTGTAGTTGTCGTTGGTAGGTAAGTTGTTCGGGTGAAATGTAAACTAGGTACATATGTATATGGTATGGTCTATTGTCATATGCATATGAAGTAAATGAAGTAGAATGGCAAGTGAAAAGAAAGCGTTTTCGGGTTTCGGTTGGTGCGAGTAAATTCAATAAGTAATAAACGCTGAATTACCTCAGATTGATTCCATTAGTGTTGTCATTATGAAATTGCATTTTAACCTGGGCTCCTCGCAGTCAACAGCGTGTGGAGAACTGGAAATCGAGAAGCTCGACGATGTCGTCGTCGTCGTCTTGGGGCCTATTATTTCCAATGTACTTATGTACATCACTCCATGGAGATGGAAGGAATCAAAAGAGAAAAAAAACCAAATGGGAAATACCCTCTAGACCGTACTCATTCATTGATTTTACTCTCACTCTCACTGAGTCCATACACACACCTACCTACCTACTTGCATCTCTCCATACAAATACATAACCCACTAGACACAATACAATTCTCTCCTTCCCTCTTCTTTCTTCGCCTTCATCTATGCAGCACTAGACAGGTTTTCCATTCTCCCTTTTACCCACCCTATCATTTCCAACCACTACCACACCACAACAGACCATACCATACCGTTACCGTACGAAGCTATTACCTTATGCTCCTTATTTAGATATATTTTTACTTCTCCCCAAAAAACATCTTTTATTCCATCATCGTCTGTCCTTCACTAGCGACTATAGAATTGATCCTGAATTTTTGAATTCCTGAACATTTTATTGTTATTTGTACAAGTTTTACTACACCAGTGTTGTGGCCCTCTGTACAGTTATCCTTACTAACTAATGCTAACTACTGAGTAGAAATGTAAAGATCGTTCCATATTTAAAATTCAAATTAAAGCATGCAAAGAAAGGACAAGATTAGAAAAAGCAATTAATATCAATTCCTTCCATTTTTACACTTGTTTTATGATAATATGTGGATGTCAAAATTCTTTTAAATATGTAATGTGAATTGTATTATCGCGAGCATAGCGGTAGAAGCAGTTTAAATTATACTAATTTCTTTTTGTCTGGAAGCCGGGAAAAAATCTTAATTAAAAATCCTTGGCCTGGTCTGTCTGGTGTGATTTGATCTGGTGTGATCTTGGTCCTTGGTTCATTAAAAAATGACTTGGTACTTGTAACACTAATGTAGAAAGTTTTTATCGATGAAAATTAATAAGAAGTAGTAGTAAGTATTAAGTTGGGTACAAAAAGGATATATATATATATGCTTTGATTACGATTATCTTTGAATCTTGAGCTATTATGAGCTGAGAAAGAATGAGAAAAATATGCTTCTTCTTATCGGTTGGGAGATTTGTAAAAATCACATTATGGCAAGATTATCAGTGGAGTATATCTCCTTAACTAACACCAACTTTCAAAATTCTTCAGTTCAGTTCCTACTCCACATGCTTTGCAATTTCCTTTCATTATAATATTACATGAGCGTATTGGATGTACTATGTACCTACTACGTTTTATATGGACTTCTACACGAAATATTATTTTCCTATGCCAAGGAATAGGAAGAAGTTTAGTCTTGTTAAATATATTACCTATGTACATACCTACATCTATATTATGAACTGAGCGAGAGAGAGAGAGAGAGAGAAATGAACGTTTTGTTTTTTGTTCAACAAAGATGTGTTTCATAATTGGTTGTATTCTATTCCAGTTGAGTTCAGTGTTTGTGTTTATGTGAGATAGAGGAAGAAACAGCTCGTTCTATATTATTTCGACTTAAAATATGAAGAGTGGTGGAGGTTTTATTAATTTTTCTTGTCTTGCTTTGTCGAATATGTAGTAGAGCAGGGACAAGCATTGCAAGTTTTCACAAGCACAAGGATACAGTATTAAGTCCTAGTGAGTGAACACTTTCAGTCAGCAAAAGATTGCTGAACATCTTCGTATTTTGATAGAAAGTGCATGTTGTAGAAAAGCTGAGGAAGGAAATGAAAAATGAGGGATGGAAACTTGATTTGGATTATAGTTGGTGTAGGTAGGGATATACATATACATGTTAAGTGTGTATATAGAGAATGAGAATGTACCTATGTGTGGTGGATGTGGATAAAATGAAGGAATATATGTAAGACTGTATATACATAAAGCATAGGAATAAATTGTGAAGAAGGGAGTTGTTTGAATGAGATCATTTCCAATGAAAATAATTCGAGAATGCATTAAAAAAGAGGTTGTGAATGAATAGCACTTTATGAAAACAAGAGCGAACCATTTAATTTAGGCAACAATTAAGGCTTCAACTTTCATAGGAGTGTAGCGAGTGCTGTAGCAGTAGCAGTAGAAGTAGACGTAGAAGTAGAAGTCGCGGGAGCAGTGCCATGTCATTGCAATGTGGAAGTGGAATGGAAGAGAATAGTTTATTGTACAGACTTACATATAAGGAGACAAGTGCAAGTGTGGGGACTGAGTCTGGAAGAGCGTGTGCCTACATCTGTACTTATAGATAGAGCTGGAAGGGAGTTCATAGAGTTGGGTCTTATAGTTAGTGAAAAGTTTTTGGCTCGGCGCAGTCAACCCAGATCGAATTTAATCTATTTATTTTACATGAGACAAAAATAAAGCATCAACATCGTCAAGTCCAACCCAATCAATTTAGGGAAAATCACTTGGAAGGGAAAACCAAATGCAATTATGCTCCTAACAATGATGTCTTTCCTGGTCGACTCAACAACGCAAGGCAGCCTCCAATCCAATCCCTGCATACGAATGTAGACGGCTGACGGCAGATAGAGTGTGTAGGGTAGTGTACAGTACAGAGTACAGTACAGTGAGCAGATACACACGGAGGGAGAGAGAGAGAGAGAGAGAATGAGAATACCTAGCCATTTGCCGTTTACCATTTACCATCTACCATTTACAGTGCATAGTACATGTACCTAGATTCTATGGGCTCATGTTATGTTGCTTGCTCTACTGGCAGATGGAAAGCTTTTCAAGTTTATTTTTCTTTTCTAATTTATCTGGAATGACACTTTTTATTCGCACATTGAATTTAATGGGAGTGACACCCATCACGTATGTATCTATATATCTACAATTATGTTCAACTTGTACAAACTATCCTCTTTAATGTTCTGAGGAATTTCCTAGACACTATTTTAAACAAGTGATGATGATATGAGAACGCCCCCTGTCCTGCAAGTCTCATTTCCAAAAATAATGGCTAGGGGTTACACCATGACATTTGCATCCTCAACGTCATCGACATCGTCATCGTCATCGTCATCGTCATCGTCATCGTCATCGTCATCGTCATCGTCAGTGTCAGTGTCAGTGTCACAGTCACAGTCACAGTCACTTTGACTTTATCCAGATCCACTTCATCTTCTTTGCTTCCGCTTCTAATCTCCTTAGTCATTTCAAGTCACATTATAGTATACCTAATGATGTGTTACTCATGTACCCTTTACTCTGTATTGACAAAGTATTTGATTATTATTGTTTTTTAAATTCCAGGTGTGAATGGAGCACGAGATAAACCCAATTCAGAGTATTATGGAAGACTCATAGGAAACTTTAATACGTACGCTCATCGGGTGGCAGGAAAAATATATGCTGTGGATGAAGATACCCTTTTTATTAAAGGATTTACCTACGACGGCTTAGGGCCAGGTGAGCAAATTCGGAGAATGGAAAATACAAATTCTCCGAAAATTAATTTCGCAACTTTGTTTGACTTCTAGGAATAATTATTGATTAATATTTTCTTCTCTTTCATCCTCATTTACTCTAGATGCATACTTCTGGGTGGGGAAAACAAGTCAACCATCTCCCACTGGAATTGTCGTTCCGTATCCTGTAGAGTACTCAGGAGACAAGTAAGAAGCAGATATTTATCTTTTCAATCCTCGACCACAACACGCTCAAAAATATTCATGAAAGTCTCACCTTCTACTCACGTGCATACTAATGTATCATATTTCGTAGAGTGTAGTATAATATGTAGTTACCCTGACATTATTTAGTCCCTCATTTTGTCCCAATCGTAAAAAGATCATCAATTACATACACACAATAGGAAAAAGTAGCGAAATAACAAAGTGCTCGCCTCCACTTTGACACGTTGGTTAAAGCTTTTAAAATAAAGTAGGTACCTACCAAGCTGTCTACATGTGAAAGAAAGGAAAGTGCAACGACATTTATCAAAATAAGATGCAAGGGAGAAAAGGAAGTACAAAATGCAAAATAAAAAATGCAAAAAATTATATGGTGGAAAGTGTAATGAGATATGTTCCACTTGAGAAGGCATACATATGTATACACGATACTCTTGAGAGACACGGTTTACTTGTTGCAGTGAAGCAGAATATTTTGAGGATCTGTGAAAGTGAAATAAAGGGGAATTTAGTGGGTTAGGACTTTACACTAGGTATCCATATACATACACGGGGGACGGTGATATACCTAATTGTGAGGACCTACATAAATCCCAGGGACAGAGGTAGATGGAGGGAGTTGGAAAAGTTATTCATAAATACATTAGTTGGAGAATGTCTCCTGGGAGTTAAATAGGAATTAAGAGGAAAAGTCACTTTTCACTGGTTTCGCATCGTTTAGTCCGGGAAGTTTTATTCAAGTTGGCAAGAATGCTTTGGGTGGGTCGTGGTAGTGGTAGTGGTAGTGGCAGTATAGCGACAGTGGCAGTTGGTTCTTCGGTCGGTTCGGATCGGATGCATATTATTATGGAGACATGGGGACAAATAAGCATGATATTTTCACCGTCGTATTTCCATACTTTTATAGCCTTTGCCTTTCACAGCTCCCGTTCCAGTTTCAATTCACATCTACTATCTGCTACCTACCCTGGTCTGGCCTGGTTACCCTGGGTCTGGTTCTGGCTCTGGTTCTGGTTCTGGTTCTGGTTCTATAGCCCAAAGTATGTATCTTCGTGCGAATTTCCCTCTCTGTGAGCAGTGTCAGGAGCAGGAGCGGGACTCTAATACCTATGGTGCGTAGGTACTTATATCGTTCCTGATTCGTATGCAGCCTTAGCATATGGTAATAAATAAAAGAACCGCTTAAATGGGCTTCAACACAGAACTGGATTTTACCATTAGGTTTAATAGTATTTTGGGATAATGTTTCAACTTGTATGTTCCCCGCCACTGACTCCAACACTCGACCAAACCAAACCAAGCCAAACCAAGCCAAACCAAACCAGACCAGACCAAAGGAAAGGAAAGGAAAGAATCTACGAGACTGGGAGACTGCTCACTCTCCCTTTCCCTTCCACGTAGAATCCTGTGTATACCTACTGGCTTCTCTACCTCTGCGTCTAGCTCCAAAAGTCTACCTGCAAACTTGCAACCCCTGCACACAGTCGAAATATAAAATAGGTATCTATCAATTTGCTATTGGTATCCTCCTGCGTATGTGTCTACTGCTCACTTCACTAGTCCCTCACTCTCGGCCCTCGGCTCCATTTAGCTAGCTCCATATAATGTAGGCACCTACCTACCTACCTACATCTAAATACTTGGCATTTTACTGCATCAAATTCTGGACAACTTACATAACGGAAACAATTCTTGCCAGGAATAGCAAATGTGAGAATTTGAAATCGGCTTCGATTTCATTTCCACTTCACCTTCTTCCCACTTTCACTCCTAGCCTTCCTTCCTTCCTTATTTTGCTCCACTTTCACTTCAACTCGGTCCAAAATACATTATGCACCATCAAATAACTCATTACCCTAGTCTTATCCATGTACAAATAGAGAAGGTACAAAAGGACCAATACGAACCAATACTACAGATAGACATCCATCCCATTCCAAATCCCTTCTATATTTGTCTTTGATTTTTCTACATGGCTTTGACTATGACTATAATAAAAATGTATAAGGAAATAGGTATAGAGTATAGGTAGGTACGCTTAAATGCTGATGACATGGAAAAAAGTAAAAGTGGGGTTGCAGTGGATTGAATTTAATTTAGACCCAACGTTTTTCAACCTCATCATGTTAGCATCAGTTTCAGCATCAGCATCAGCATCAGCCTTGGGAAATGCAAATCAAATACCAAACATAAATCTCGACGCATGTGCAGCTTCAGTAGATGCTAATTAAGAGTTGTTGACGAAGATGCTCCGATCGTTGGTCGTCCGAGTTGCAGAGTAGAGTAACATAAGTTTATGCACGACATCTGCATTCGTGGATATAGATATATACATAAACATGGAAATGCCTATGCCTATACCTACACTCGCATGGATACATGTGTAATTATACATAGAGAGCAAAGGGGATTTCCATAGACTTGCATTCATATACTGTATAAATATGTACATCCTGAGTCATTCACCAATAACAAATAATACGCTAGTTATTAAATCTTTGGGAAAAAACCTGCTTCGGGGATTTCATTTGAACTTGGAATTTGGATTTGCTTTCACTTTGATAGCTGCGTCTTCAATTCAATAAACAAATCCAGAGGAGTTATAACTTTGTTGGTATTTGTATAGGGATAGGGAAGGAAAGGAAACCGACATAGAAAAATATCTATGACCCACAAAGGAATTCTTTGTGAAGAGGAAAAGTCTGCAATAAACAAATCTAGAGTCTTTAGAGTTAGCGTACATTCCTCAATCCTATGCAATCTTTTGATAAAGTAACAAACAATATTTGTGGAGTTGAAGTAAGGGCAACGCAAACCTCTAAATCAATAAACTTTGATAACCCGATTCTTTAAAATGCAATACATGGCTTGGTATACTAGTTTTACTTCCACAAATACCCTACACATATTAGGTACATACAAAGTCAAGTCAAGGGAAGCCTGGCAGCAGTGGAACGGGTGAAATTAACTTAGGTACGTTGTATTTATTTCACGAAACCATACGATTTCATTAGTTGCACCAGAAGCACGTGTAAAGATGTACGGAAGAGATGAATGCACTGTCTACGTCTACTCATCCGCATCCACGTTTTTATTTCCGAAGATACAACATAGAGGATCTAGAGAGGAGCTGTAGGTGGAGGTGGAGGTGGAAGTGCCCAAGACTACCAGTACATAGAGTAGAGTAGGGATGCTACAGTGGTTGAATTTACTACCCCAAATGCGAGTAGGACAGTTGGTTGAGATTAAGAGGCCGCAGGGCGTTTGAGGAAAAAGCAATAAAAGCCCGAGTCCCTAACTATGAATGCGAGAATTTACAGAAATTACAAATGCTTCGGGGTTACACAAGCACAAAGTCCTAGTCATAGCCTTATGCTTTCCGTCTCCTTTCACTTTCCTTTTCCGATCATCTCAGGGTACGTAGATCTACTTGAAAAATACGATTTAAGTTGTAGACGATGGTGATGACAGAAGATCCCGGCGTATCTTCCTTCTCCTGTGAACCTCATGTGTAGGAGAATCCGAGTCAGAATCAGAATCAGCCGAGGAAGGGAAGAAACCTCCTGGGTTAGACATTCCATGGCCATGGCCAAAGCCATGGCCGTGGCCCATACATGTAATTATATAGAGAGAGAGATGGAGTGGGAGTGAGAAAGTGAACGCGCTTAGTAAAAAAAGAAGTTAACTCTGTGAGCTCTTTATTTTATTTTATCTCTCTTAACTTATCGTTAAAAAGATACTTAAAGTTTCTCACAACGCTCCACTCACTTCTTTTCTTCCTAAATATGCTTTTATCTCTTTAATTATGTCGAGCTAAATTAAACTGTCCTCTTCTTTTCACTCTTCGCACCATTCTTTTTCTCTTTCATCCTCCCTTGTACTAAATACCCTTTGAGTCATCCCCATCCGGCATGGCCCCAAATTCTCCTAATCCTCGTCCCATACATCTAATCTACTATTAATACTACTCTTACTACTATTACTACTACTACTACTATTACAACTACCTACTACTACTACTACTACTTCTACTACTACTACTGCTACTTGTGATACTACTACACTCTCTGGGTTACTTCTAATGCTCTTCCGCTCCTCACTTTTTCAAACGGAAGGACAGACAGACACTCAGAAATTCCCTTCCAAACACCTCTCCTTCTAGGTACATAGTCACATAAATTTCATCTCGATGGTCGAAGGCATAGGAAAATTTGTTTGTGTAAGGAGGAATACCTACTTACTATATCACACTATTCCTTTCAAGTTTGACTTGATATACCTATGTATATATGTACATATGTACATATGTACCTCATACTGGAAACGCGCGCTTGTGACAACGTCAGTTATTCCTTTGGCAAGTTGAGGCTAGGGTTTAAAATTGACTTGCTTAGTCTAAAATGTGTCATGGCCCTGTACGTCGTAGGTACCTACCTACTTGTGTGCGACATAGTAATGAGAACGATATTCATTTTAACAATAATTATGTATTTCACTATTTCCTTTAATTACAAAGGAAAGAGTTTTTGGATCGGTTTAATTAGAATGAAAACGAAAGGAGATCATCTTTGACTTTGACTCTGTATAAAACTTTGAAGGAAAACGAGAAGTTGATGAAGTAGGGTTGGAGCATGGGATAAATCCTAGGTTTTATATGTAGCATGAAGATCTTTATTTTCATTAATTAATGGGAAGCCATAAAAAAAGTTCAACTTTCAGTCCATACGCTTAATAATTATTGTAAATGGGTCGTTGATTTAGCTTGGAGAAGAAGAGGAGGCAAGAGCACACCCTAAATTCAATTCAATATTTGACTGCCTTCTAACTCTAACGTAAGCGTGATGATGATCGAGATACCTGGCTCTTGTTTTGCTCTTCGTTCAGATAATTAAAATTATTGCTTACTGGTGTGTGTGTATGTGTGAGTGTGTGTGGATGTGTGTATGTGTGTATGTGTGTAAGTGTTTGTGTTAGTGTGCGTGGAAAGGAAGATTCGGTGAAAGGCCAGAACGGGTATATCTGGGAAGGGGTAGTGGCGGTATCATTTAATTATATCAGTGCAGTTCAATTCAGTGACACTGGCTCCTTGATTTATGAACTCAGTCATGCAACCATAAACTAATTTCAGTCTTCTCTCACTCCGTACATACGAGGATGTGTCGACAGACAAAGAGAGAGAGAGAAGGAGAGAGAGAACTTGAACCGTGACACAGTGGACACTGACAACGACAACGACAAAGACAAAGACAATGACACTAGTATATTGTAAAAAAATACAGTCGTAAATTTTTCTGGCCTTTCGCTCAATCTGTGAATATACCTACCTAGTAGGATTTGAGTGCAAGAGAAAGCTTTGGGAATGAAACGGAGAAAACAACTAAAGCAAGGATTTCTCTGGACGCGGAATGATCATGACAAGGAAAACAAAATTTACAATATATTATGCAGATTCGAATTTTGGAATTCGCTCCTTGATGCAAATTCAATATTCGAAACTATAGTTTGCCATTCGCTGTGTCAACTCATCGTATCTCCTCAAGCTCAGTGCTCAGGACATAGAGAGAGAGAGAGAGAGAGAGAGAGAGAAGATGCAAAATCCACGTTCTGTAAGGGCATGGGATCGTGATGGTGCAGACTACAGAGCATATTTGCCATTTGCCATTTTACGGGCGTAAGCGATATTGTTCCAGTAAATGTAAACAATGTGTATATGGTTATTTGCTATGCATGAATTTAGTTGAGCTCCACACAATCTCCTAACTCCTAACAAGTGGAGGACATTGAATTTGAATCGGCAACTGTATAGGAAGAGTAGTGGCAGTGGTAGCTGGTTGAACAGTGTGACTGTAGCCGAGTGATACAAATGGATGAGGAATGAAATGAGAATTCTGGAAAGTTGACTATAGGTATGTGTGGCTACATTGCATAACATGAAATTGTTCATGGACTTGTTCCTAAATATAACACATAATGTTCCTGTACGTGGCTGTAGACATAGGTATGATCCTACACGCAGCACTTGAATCCAAATGCTGAAATTGAAATGGAAAGCCCTGTATTTGTAGATACAGTAGATATATGACATCGTAGCAATGCAGGGATTAGGTAGGAATGAAATTGTAGCAGTGTAAAACCCTGTGAGACTGTGAGGGAAGACCAGATAACAGATTCCAGAGATGGTCCACAGTCCGGAGAAATGCATTCAAAGTTGTTGGTTCAGCTCAAAGTATTTTCATGATTTTAGATGAGAGTATATCAATCTGAATACTGGAACTGTGACTGTGACTGCTTCTGTGACTGTGACTGTCTGCTACTCAGCCATGGTCTCGGCACAGTCTAGTTTCATTTCACCCCGCGCTATAAAACATACCCACCTATACCTCACTACACTACATACTACATACGATGGGCTATGTACTATGTACTATGTAGGTACCTACATGCATATGTCTACTCTCCTCTATGTACTCTTCCAGCTACCTACATTCCACGATTCCACTGCCACTGTCGACACGATGCGATGGTGTGGAGTGGAGTGAGCATGGGTCGGGCAGTAGGAAATATGTGTAATATACGAGAGCGTAATGTGGACTAGTGAAGTGAATCAGAGTGAAAGTGAAACGACTGGGAAATGGAATCACATGATATGATGAGGCAACTATATGATATCTTTCCGTTGTACGTATTTCCTATTTGGAAAGATAGAGGAACGAGGACCAACAAGAAGTAAGAAACAACTCCACCCTTTCCATGTTCTCAAATTGCCTTTTCTCCTCGGGACGCTTGAGCTCAGTGCTCAATACCAAATATGTCCTTCGGAGTAAAAGGAGTAAAAGACTTGGGTGCGGTGAGTGATATAGATATGAAGCAATGAAGCCAAGTCTGTCTTGGTCTTGGTCTTGGTCTGGGTCTGGGTCTGGGTCTTGGTCTTGGTCTTGGTCTTGGTGTTGTGGGTGTATGCACGTGAGTCTATACCTTCCCAACACCCAAATGTCTATCCAGTATACCTTCTCAGTCTTCACTTCGTCTCAGCGATCTCAGCGACAGGATGAATCTATCGCATGTAAACATATGTGCGTGTGTAGGTTCTGTCTGTCTGTCTGTCTGTCTGTCTCGCTCACTCGCTCTCTCGCTCTCTCTGTCTCTGCCTCCTGCCTCTGTCTGTATGCTTTCTCCAGAGAGCAAACAAATTTTAAACCCCGAATTTTGATTCCCCTAACATACACTAGACTTTGATGAGACTCTCGACGCTTTGAGCGAAAGTAGAGTGAAAGAAAGTGAAGTAAAGAGAAAAACGATAGAGGAGGAAGTGAGTGAAAAAAAGAGAAAGTTTTCTCCACACATTTACTTACTGCTATGGATACAAAGTATGTACGTGGCTGGGGTAGCTGTGAGATTCGAGATGGTGGTTTGTAGCTGGTAGTTGGTTTAGTACTTGCTACTCATGTCTGATTGTCAGAGCTCAGTTTCGATTTCCTAATCCCGCATTCAATTCACGTCTCCACACTCATCGTCAGCATTGGTCTTTATTTCCGTCAACTAATAGTTAAGAATTCATACTGATATTCTCCAGCGTCACATCTTTCCAGGCACTTGTTATTGTTTCTCTCTCTTTCTCGCATTCTTTCCCCCCTCCCTTCGTCTTCGTCTACCTCAAGTGCAACTATAGATGTGTACCAACAAACGCATCAAATACAATACCTACTCCATGTTAACAAAGTACCTTGGCTGCTCAATCGTATTCCAATTCCAATGCCAATTTCAATCCCAGATCCAACACATCCACACATGCATATCGAGCAGCACTTAACTTTTCCATCCACAGTGTAATATTCTCATAGAACTGTGGAACCACATCTTGTACTATTCTCCAAAATCAGTCTGTATTGGTACACTGTAAAAACAAACGAATCTTAAAACAGGAAAAAATGCGTCTTAAATATTATTATGAAAGTGGTTAGGATGCTTCTTAGGTGCATTACACACGCGTTGTTTGTTGTTTTAAATGCCTGTTTTTACAGTGTACTCTGTCTATGTTTGAGATGAATTAATGTGGGTGAACAATGAATTTCAGTATTCATCGTAGTTCCAATAAAATTCCATGTTTTATTCTCGTGTAGTTGGTGTAGTAAAAGACGTTTGATTTTTGATTTGAAATGCTTTACGTCTGTAAGCTCGTTGATTGTACATGGTTAATTGCTATAATGGACTGGTTATAATCTCTACAAGAAAGAAATCTCCACGTGGTATATTCTTCCAGGACAATGAGTGTAGTGAGAGATTGAGTGATAATAGTAGGGAAAAGTAATTAGAGGAGGTACGAAGCAGAATTAGAATAATTATTGACTTTTTGGTTTGTTTTTGTTGGAACGAGTGGAGAGGAGGGAGTTTGAGGGAAGGAGTTATTATCCCACTATTTCTTTCTCCTCTACCTACTGCCTTTGTTGAAATTTGGCATGATGATGAAACTGAAGGATGGCATTCCATGGTATGCCTTGGCATGGTATGGTATGGTATGGTATGGGATGGTATGGGATGGTATGGAATGATATGATATGATATGGTAAAGTACGCATCTACTGTATGGTATGGTATTAGTGGTTGGCTGTGTCGAATTTTGTTAGATGTGAGAGAAAAAGCTCCTTTTCCTTCCAGTCATCAAAACAAGTAAAGACTCCTAAAGGAATGGAAATGAAAAGCTAGGAAATTCGAATACGAATCGCAAAGCGGATGAAATGTATGTAGTTTGTGGATTTTTTTTCTGCATTTTACAAAGGGATAGGATATAGGGACAGGAGGATGTAAAAGTACATGCGAGCATTGGAATTACGTGTACAAGATATTTGAGAGGTAGGTGTATGTACAATGCTGTTGCTGTGGCTGCACATAGAGACTAAGTAGGTAGGCACATGCATCGAAGGAGAAGGGATGAAGGCCTCGTAGGCTTGTATCTTGTTGGGCTTCAGTTTGGAGATTTCCATACAGGATATTCCATTCCATTGCATTGTATCATATTTTCTATTGTGGTCTACTCTTCCCATCCGTCCATCTGTCTGTCTGTCGATGTGGATCCTTTTATTCCTTTCTCTATTATATCAACTCCACAAGATTTTCCATCACATCATCTTTCTCGTTTCAACAATGCCGATACACCCATAGTTTCCTTTTCAACATCATTAGTTGGATGTATTACATTTTACAATGGGAGTGACAGTCCCATCGCTACCACTGCTGCTACTCCTTCTCCTTCCACTTCCACGCTTACCTCTACATCTCACTCTCCTCACTCAAATTCTCTTCATCAAATCATCACAGCCACAGCCACAGTCTATAACCGCAGCTATGTAACATCCCCGCTCAAGCACAAAGAACAGGAATACGTAGGAATCCTACTCTGTAGCTACGGAGTCAGTGTCCGGTTATCGTTTTCCTTCCCTTCCCTTCCCTTTACTTTCCTTTGGGTTTTTGCCTTTCATTTTCCTTTTGATTTTCGAAACTTGGCCATTCCAAACTTTGGCATTTTCCACTGAATTCCTATTTACAATGTTCGGACACTTCCCCTGTAGCACTCAGTCAGTGTATTTTGTATTTGTGCTCTCTATTGTATTGTGATTGTAATTTGGTTCTAGTCAAAGCTTTGACGTTGGCTTTGGATTTAAATTTGGCGTTGGCTTTTCTTTGGTTTTACGTGGAATTTATGGCTCATAATTTCATTTAATTATTCCAAACCAAGTTATCACCTAATTGTCTGTATTTCTCAATGCCTCTTATAAATTGATGTGAGATGAATGTCGGAAATGAAAGCTGGGGAAATTTTGATGTGATATTACCACTGCTGATCTGTGTTATTGGTGCTATACTTTTTCTCCATTGTGTCCGGTTGTATGTAGGTACTTGTATGAAAATCGAAGCTTACATTGGTTACCATGATGATACGAGTCGTAATTCCTAACTCGTATTTAGTAGTTGGTAATAAGGATCGCATTAATGCTCATCACTGCAACCACGGCCAAATCATAGAGCTGCTCCTACAATACATTTCATTAGAACCAGCACCAGAACCAGAACCAGGACCAGATCAGAATCCAGAACTATAGAAATCTATCCACCAGTAATCGTAAGTTGATTTGTCTTCACCATCGCAGCGTATTTAGGTAGGGACCTACATGATTACATATACCTATCCTAAATACGCATAGTACCATACCATGTTCACCTATGTTCCGATTCTAAACGCGCCAACCATTCCATTGTCAAGGTCCGCGTCAGCAATATTGGTTTGTTGAGCTGATCTGTACTTCACGAGGCTTGAGTTTTCTAAAGCAATTTTTTGGAAATAGTATCATAATGGAGTTGTTGGCATTGGCGTTGACGTTGGCATTGGCATCGAAATCGTATTATAATCTTATACCAACATGGCCTATATGTAGCTAACTAAGATACCTTGGAAAGTTAGCATGGCTACCTCCATCCAGGAACATGTAAAATCGGATCAGTGATGGTTGTGCGTTTGGAAAAACGGATGAGATTAATTCCAGAATGAAAAACAAGTCGAAAGTAGATGTAGGATGGGGAAAGTAGATAGTAATGGACCCCACTGTCCTGTCACTGATCATGCCAAATCCATATTGATATTTCTCCAGACATAGACATAGGAGGAGGTAGTTAGAAGGAGAAAGCTTTGCAATTTGTATTGTGCTACAGTACAGCACAGTACAGTACAGGCCAGACGAGATCAGGCCAGGACAGGCAAGACTAGACCAGACCAGACCAGACCAGGGACGAACGTATACCTATTTGAGTTTTGGACAGACGGGACGGGAACTGGAAGAAGGATGATCACTGAAGTAAAGTAGGAGTATATGTTATGTAGCTAGGTATGTAGTAGTAGTGCAGTGGTCTCCTAGGCAGACCAAAAGAAATGATTTTATCATTATTTTCTATTGCCATAGCTGTTGCCACTGCGGCTTCTGCTCTCCTACTGATATAGACTGGACTGTGTGAGTGAAACTTATGTAAGCTCGGAGTTAGGTGGACTTGGACAACGTGATGCCTGCAGACTCAGATACTTACTTTCTACAGATATAGGTAGGTACATAGGTATAGGTGAGGTATAGGTGGATAGATGTGGATGGTGAGTTGGATCGGAATGATGTTGGTACTTGAGTATAGCATGCCAAAAGCAGCTGTAATCCCAACTGCTTATTTTCACTTTAAGCAACTAGAATCAACGAGTTGTGAATGTAACCGATCCTGAGCTCTTACTAATCTCACCAAAACATTTCAAGCTTCTCCAACAGCTACAGCAGACTGCAGTCGAAAGCACTACAGCTCCGGACCTCACAGATATCTAAATACATAGATTCCTGGGTACTTACGCTCAGCTCAATACAAATCCTTCCTCCCAGCAATAATAACAATGCGAGTGCATAACAGCATTTCGTCCTTGAATGATTGACTATTCACCACTCCTGGTTGACTTTTCCTTATTATTCAAATACTACCCGCGTGTCATACCAAACTCGGAAGCAACCTCCTTTCCAATATAACAACTCCAATCCATGACCATGGTTTTGAGTGGAAGCAAATATGAATTTATCGACGATTACTTACACCAGTCAAGAGGGGACATGGACCATAGGCTTTGTGTAACTTTAGTTGATTTTGATTTTGATTTTGATTTTGATTTTGATTTTGATTTTGATTCGGATTTCGATTTGGTTCCGATTCTGTTTTCCGCGTGAAAAATATTTCATTTCCTCGACTAAGATTTAAATTTTCCCTGTGGTAATCAAAATACCTAGCTGGTTTTTTGCCATTAATTTGGTAACTTGATAGGAATGTCTAGTCTAATATGAGAAGGAGCACGAGTAGCACCTAAACCTAAGCAGTTACGTAGGGACCTAGGGACAGGGAGAAGGCGAAGTAAGCCTATATATATGTACATTTGAAAATGAAATGCTAGGCTGTTCCCACCGCCTTTTTGTTGGATGACATGACAATTTTCGTTGGCTTCAAAGAAATATTTCAAACTAATTATTACGGTAAGTTAATATATTACTTGAGATGAATGGCTGAATCCTTTTTCCATCAAGCTCTCCGTTCAATTTGAATTTTATGCTACTTTTCCTACCTTGCTAGGCTAGGGCTCGTAATGCTTCAGGATACACTACACTGACTAGGGAACGTTTTTACGCGTAACTTTGGGATAGGGTTTAAGTTTAAGTTGACGAAGACACGTTCGCTTGGTCCTAAGTAAGAGAAATTTATTAATTTAATATGCCTTAGGATATATTGGTAATACTCGGGTCACATACTGAATATATGAACTCTAATCAATTCGAATTTTACCTGATAGTACAGTTTCAAATACTGATCACTTTTTAACATTGCGCATTCAATAAGATGCAATAATTTTCAGGAATTTTCAGGTTAAGAAAATTATTTTGTAACCTTTGACCCCGATTACAGACATCTCAAAGATTTTCTAATATCCACGCATTTTTTTTCCTTCTGAACTTACTGGGACCAAATCAAGATTTTTCATCAACTTGGGAGCAATCCGAAAGTTACAAGCAAGTTGAAAGCATTCCCCCGTGAGACTATTCTATTCTACTGCTACAAGTACTGCTACTGTAAGGCACGTATGCAAATCAAGTGCATGTCTAAAAAGTAACGGTCGTTTGTCGTGTCGTCGAGACGTAGTCAGTAGACAGTGTGGAGTAGGCCGTACACCTAATGCTTCCGGATTGGGGAAAATGAAGGAAGACGTAGTACGTTGTCGTTGTCATTGTCGTTGTCGTTGTCCTTGTCCTTGTGTACTGTTAACGCAGTACAGTTGAATATGGGGAAAACATGAGTTATTATGAAATAGGAGTACGTCGCATAGAATTCTGATTTATCTCGCAGAGCTGCCAGGGCTTTTTATATTAATACGAACACGAGACAGAGAAGAGCTTAAATTCCTCACTCAACCCTCATCTCATGAGCTTCCTTTCCATATATCTATATAATGTTGTTGAGGACGGAGATATGCGTTCCCTACATAGACGCAACTTTTATATGGAGAGTAAGTTAAAAGCACCAGCAGTGAGAGCAGCATTGGCACCAGCTCTAGCCTTAGACCGTGTAGATAGTAGATTGGAGGTACATGCGAACAGAAACAGAATCAACTGACATATTAACTAATGGTACCAAATTGAATAATGTTCCTGCTGAGGTAAACATCACGGGGGATAAAATCTATGCTCTCATGAATTATTAATATACCAGAACTATTATGTATTGTCAAATTTCAGCTTTCTTACTCCATATCCACACTATCATTCGGATGGAAGGATTTTCCCTCCCATTCTGATTTCCATCACGACTCTGTATGTATGTATGATTTCGAATCACAAGATATACAGGGGATTTAACGAGCACACCAATTAATTGCTTGCTTTCTCATTCTCCCATATCCCATATCGATACACGGATGTCCTGGGATGGACGAGTTGAAATGGAGAAAGTGAAATTAAAAATACAAGTACCTTAGGTGCGTACAAGTGTGAGTAGCTGTGGATTATGTGGAGGACAGGAGGAGTAGTTTGGCTTTGGCTTTGGCTTTGGCATTCGCAGTGGTAGTGGCAGTGGCAGTGGCAGTGGCAGTGGCAGTGGCATTGGGATGGGGAATGGTGTTGCTGTTGCTGGAATAAAAAATGACGGGAGGGGATGAAAGCGTGGACTGTTGTGCGTATATCTGCGGCTGTAGCTGAGTGAGTGACTGAGTGAAGCGTACAGTGTGTAGATATTGTGCCTATTTGTATGAAGCATGGTGTTGACATTTGCCTGATATTTCTTTCTCCTAATCGTTTTATCTCGCTCGCCAAATGTTTCTCTCGATTTACGATTAGTCCATTTGTTCTGCATTCGGCGTTGGTCCGTGGAGCTGTAAGCTTATAATGTGTCACTATGTCTGTATAAATGGACGTCCATCAAGTCAAGTAGATCAAGTCAAGTGAAAGGAAATAAATGAAAGAAAGCCCGATTTTCCTCATTCCCAACCCGCCACGACAGTCTTCTCGTACAAATAAATGTTCACCGAGTCTTATATACACTTTTAGACGGGTCGACTGTTCACCAGTTTAGAAGCTTATGTGTCCCATTTACTCAACAATGCAATGGGACTGTCTACATATATAATGTCTACATGTATAATACCTATATTACGTATAAAGATCTACTCCGAGTAAACGTTCGTGGTGGGTACATGTACACGGCTAGATACTCAACACCATTGCTTCACCCACTATCACCACCACTACAACCACAGTGCATATATACACATGCCAGGCAACCACTGAAATACCATACTTTACCATTTCCCATTACTGTGCGCTCCACCACTACACTTCGCTCGTGTGTAGGTATGTGTGTGCATCTGATCTGCTCGATGACACACCGAGTGAGAGAAAGAGAGAGAGAGAGAGAGAGAGAGAGAGGGAGACAGAGAAAGAGAAAGAGAAAGAGAGACGTACACAGAGGGAAAATGCATGGAATGGAATCTGTAGGAAAAGCTTGTGAAATAGCAGAAGCAGACGATGACGAAGAAGTTGGATGCAGGATCTCAGAAACCTCCTTCCAGTTCTCGTCTTTCTTTCTCTCGCCGTCGCTTTCGTACATGTATACATATCAACTAAAAACGGAGCTTAATGGACGACAGTGGAAGGAAGGAAATGCGGGCCACTCGTAAAATCTATGTGTGAAGAAAAAGTGAGGGAAAAAAATTTTACGTGTTGGGAAAAGTCGTTTATACTTATGAGTCAAAACTCCCTTGAGTTACATGACACACGGTATACGTACATTTTAGGTTTCTTTAATGGCCCACTCTCTCATAGTTGGTCCATATGAAATCTTAAACTCAGCTTAGGTCTATAAGTTATCTGTGGCTAGTCACTCCACTACACATAGCATAGGTACCTACCTTGGTCTTGGTCTTGGTCTTGGTCTTGGTCGTGGTTTACTTGGTTGCTGTAGTTATGTGAACAAGTCAAAGTTGCCTACGAGTTGATAAAGTAGAATCTCGTTGGTGTTATGTTGGTACGCGGGTAGTTGGTTGGTTCACTCACTTCACTCACTCTATCTTCTCTATCCTATATCACTAATACTTGGCTTTGGCTTTGTGAAGACTTTCACTTCAACTTCGACTCCGACTTCGGCCGGGTACTAGGCAGTGGGGGAACAAATTCTTTATGAGCATACATATATATTCCATTTATTATGTCCATACATATCCACACTCTCCTCGCACATAACTATCTTTCCTTACTGCTTCAAGCTTTCTGGTCATGGTCATGTTCTCATATGTTTCTAGACGCTTCTCCTCGCCGCCTCTCCTCTCTTCTCTTCTGTTCCACTCTCGTAGTTAGACTCCGTCCCAGCTTCCAAAATGAAACGGGGACAAATAAGTTCACAGTCCCCTTTGACTTAGGCCATGCATTTCTCGCCAATTTTGGGAGAAAAAGAACTTTGATGGAATCTAGTTTGGTTCATAAAATTCACGGCAGCAAAGCAGCCATGCCACCAATGCATTTCACCGGATTGCATCCATTGCTCTCTTTTTTGCTGAACACTTGAGATTTTTTGCGGCAAAGTTTTCCGTAGGTACCTAGATACTTTCCCCCAGATTTTGGGAACTAAAATCCGGATTAAAAATAACAATGTCATATATTAAAATCAAAAATTACTTGAGCACAATAATCATATTTCTTCGTGTACTCTAATTTTTTGCAATTCGAAGCTTCCAACTGGAGAGAGTGTGCTTAGTGTTATAGTCAAAGCCACAATTCCATAAGTCGTATGTTCTCTCTTGCCTTATTCTGTATGTACCTACCTACATAATATCATTACAGAACAATGTATTCTTTTTCCTCCTATGTTTTTGTACAGCAAACCTTTCTAAAGTAGAAAAAATACTGGTGGGAGGTTGTGCTAAATCTAAATGGTGGAGCTAGTTAAATTATTTTTTAGCAGCACGGTTGATGGTGCTAGATTTATTTTATCTACTTGAAAGGCTGCGGCTAGTGGAGCAAAGGAAAAAGCGTATCGCTCGTGACATCAAAAGAAATGAGAAAACGCTTACAACATCATTATTTGCGAGCTGAAAATGTAAAAGAATTAAAGCCGATTTCATGTGTATTTAACTTGTATACAGGAGGAATCCACTACGCCGTAGATTGTAACTTCCATGCTCGTATCTTACTATTGGTATTGGTATGCTCAACATCATATTAGTACTCATACAAAGTTTGAATTTCAAGTATAATTAATTTGACGAATAAATTGTGAATTGTGTAGAAAATGCTGAGGAAATGGCAAAGTTTCATTAATTCGTGTCTGCGTGTAGTTCTAGTCTAGTACTGATTTTCATGGGTATGACTGACTGTAGTCTACATATAGTCATAGCTGGAGACATTGTGCAAGTGTTTTAGATCCGAGTGAAATATAGTCGAGGATTTGAGGATTTTAATGCAAATAAAATAATAATAAATTTGGTATTAGGTATTCAGCATGAGTGTAGGAAAGTTGGAGGGTAAAGGAACGAGTAGCTGTTAAGTATCCCATCAGTTTCTATGTCTGTCTCTGTTCCTATTATGAGGGATGCATGCCTTATTTTGTGGAATTTCAAATCCTCTTGGTTTAACTGGGTAGGCTAAGCTATTGCATCAGACAGACAGATGGATAGAAAGAGAGAGAGAGACTGTCAGAGGAAGAGGGAGCATATATAGATCTAATGTTACTGTATGGGGATAATAGGATTAAATCGCTACAAGAGAGAAATGGATTGCTCAGACATGACGACGACTAATTATTAGGATACAAATGAGTCCTATGTTTTTGAGGCTGGAAGCTCCAGATAAAAGTTTTAAAGTTGGCTCTTAGATCATAGTTGGTTTGCTTAATAAGTTTTCCATTTGCTCCTTGAGGATTAGTTTCATTTTCTATTATGGCCTTAACTCATGTATGCAAATGCTTACATAATATCCTCATAGATATATGTCTCTATATCCATCTACAACTACTTACTTGTGTGCACGTTCAAATCTACCACGACCACGGCATATGTAGGAAATTAAGCTTATTTCATCATTCCCATTCTACCGCTCATCGTCATCGTCATCGTCATCATCTTCCATCTTATTATAGGTATGTATGTAGCACTTTTCCTAATGGTGAGCTTTACTCCGTTTCAATTGGCAACGGAAACCGAAACCCACGTCAAACTCAGATTCAAAATTCAAAAGCGGATAGGTAGGTACGTAAGTACTTTTTATAAGCATGGGAAAATTCTGCGTTGGAAGTATAGTAGTAATTGTAGTTACTTCCACTTATTTTCGTCGTATGATGAAGCATTGTCATAATCAAATTGCTAATGGTACGCACTCTTCTTGGATGACAGTCTGGAGTGAAAGTGAAACCCTAAAAGTGGAATTTCTTTTGCCTCAAGACCCCCATTCCCATCTGGAGGAGTAGTAGTAGTAGGGGAGGGAGGGAGAATAGTCATAGTGACGGCAGTTTTGAAGTAGGAGTAGCAATCACTTGATTAAAAATTAAGTCAATATAAAATGAATTTAAAGTTTTGTTTTGCTGATCGTTAAGGACAGGAGAAGTGCTGTCGTCATCAATAATGCTGATGTGAGGGTAATAGTTTGGTGGTAATAATAATAACTGGATGGAGTTGCTGGCGGGAGGTGGATATATAGTTAATAGTAGGTATGGTAAGGATGCCATGTTGGTGATGATGGTGATGGCTATAGATTTCTGGTCTAATCAGCAATATCCCCAGTGAAGTCAATGTCTGCCTGTGGTGATGATGGTGACGGCGA
Organism: Ptenothrix huangshanensis; assembly: GCA_036851915.1. Lineage (NCBI taxonomy): Eukaryota > Metazoa > Arthropoda > Collembola > Symphypleona > Dicyrtomidae > Ptenothrix > Ptenothrix huangshanensis. The sequence goes on from JAAXYX010000936.1 coordinate 22,408, forward strand.
TAGTGAGGGTACTCCATCAGTGTGTGTGACACTCAGTTATAAAAACTTGTGCTCATCATTTGGTTTCGTCGAAAGTTGATCAACGCCACCACAACTCATCCAGTGCTGACGGTTGGTTTCTGGTCCTGGTGTTAGCGTTGATCTTCTTCTTGGTCTTGGTCTTGGTCTTTGACGATTCTTGGTTTTGGTCTCTCTATGCAGATGCGACTCGGCTTTAGCTCTCAGCTCTTCTCCACACGACACTAATCCTCATCTGCGTACTATTAGTGTACACACTACCTATACAAATGCTCAGTGCTCAATACAATAATAATAATAAATGACGTTCATTTGGGATCGAGGAAACAGTTGATTTTGTTCGCAAAACTTTAGGCACTTTCCCAACTTTACATAATATGACTATTTAGTTATTTGTACTAACTCGTAACTTGCCAAATAGTTTCAAAATCCGAAGAAGTCGAGACGAGACGTGTGCCTGTGTGCTTATACATACATAGAGAATGATAACGACTCATGATCAAGTGAAACTCTTGGTGGTGCGGTGATGGTGGTGGTGGGGATTCAAACAAGCTTCGTACATACAGATGATATTAGTAATACCATGTAGCACTGGTACTACATACGTTCGTATTATTGAGTTGGGAGAGAAGTGGAGTAAGAAGGCTAACGATGGGGATGTGTGTATGTATGTGTGTATGTATGTAGGGAAGGGTACGGCTATGATGTACCTATATACGTACCTAGGTATGTGCTGAGTGCATATCCCAGACTTGGATTTGGGTTTGGGTGGAAGTGTGAATGTACGTGGACATAATGTGTTATGATTATCAAGTATGCAGTATGTATGGTTGGATGTGGATGGTTGGATGGTTGGTGGATACGTTGGCTGTTAAATTGCTACTGCTTCAACCACCACTCTGACTACAGTACTGGTCTGGTCGGATTCGGATAGAATAGTTGGGAAATGGCTTAGTTAATGGAACCTGTCAGAGTTCAGATGAGGAATGATGATGAGTCGAGTGGAAATTGCACGGGACAAAAGTCTCAATTTGATAATGAAACTTCTCTTCACACGCGCCTCTATTCTCCCTTCGCACCCTCGAACACCCAACTTTCGCTTACTTGCATCCGTACCTACATACAGATATGTACATCCATCCAAGACATACATAACGAGCTACATATGTACGTGCACAAGCATATCCACAACTGCCCATCCATTCATCCACAAGGCACAAACCCCAAAGACTCTCAATTCTCCTGCACCTCGTTCTCGTTCTCGTCAATGGTTTTCCAAATTCGGCCAACTTGCATCAAGTGATACGTGATTTTATACGACAAGTCTAAAGTTATAAAGTGTGAGCTGCATCGCTGCATGTGAACAAGTTACAAAAGTCTAATGCAGGAAAACCAAAGACTATATAATGTTGTATAGGGGTCCTATTTTTATACATGTTTCAATGTGGACTGCACACTGACTGCATTACACAGTCACATTCAGGCTATGCCGTGGATTTTGATTTTGATTTTGAATGTGAACTCTTTTTATGCCCTGACTTCTCCTTCTCCTTCTTCCATCAACTGTACCTACTATAGCAAGCTATACAAACCAGTAACAAGCAATAGCAATATTATACCAAATTCCCTATTTCCCATTTGCATTTCCACTCCATATTTCTATAGATATTTTCTATTCTCGATTGTGATTCCCATTCAGATTCAAATTTAAATATCTGCCATTGTAGGTGTGCACAAGTCACTTGCTTCACGCTGTCTATTCTATAATATTCCATCACACCATGCCTTGCTCTAGCTCTAGTCCTTCCTTCTACTTCTTACTTCTTCTTCCCATAACATGGGGGATGGTTTCTGTGTATAAGTGTATGTGTCTACGGGACATGGCATGTACGAGGTAACTTATATGATATCCTATGGTTTCCATGAACATAAACACACACCCATTGCCATTTGCATAAAGCCAAGTTAAAAATACAATAGAGCTGTAAACTCCTTGTAATAGCCTATTATTACAGGCTTGCATAATAATAGTAATACTGATCGATTAAATGAGCAGAGTATTTTACATGATACTTTCTCATCTTTCCAATTCTCTTGGGAGGAACTGAGCATTCATAAAGGAAGGCAGGGAGGAAGGCAGGTGGAACCAAATGAAAGTTATTTCGTAATATACTCCTCAACTCGGTATTTTTGCACGGCACTGTGTCTGCTTTTACTTTGTTCTGTTTTAGCTTAAGCTCGCGTGGGAGTCGTACGAGTGATATTTGCTATGATATTTTCCGTCGAAATGATTAGACTGTGATCGTGGTCGACTAAGAATTGAACCCATTTATTTAAATTACTTTTTCACATTTTTCCAGTCCAGGTGCAAGTCAAATGCAGTCGTAGTTGCGTTCGTATATACCATTTACTATACTACAGATTGGTTGGTAGGTATACAAGGATTCTAATGGAGTTTCGTACTTTCCGTGCCAGTAGTAGTTGTTAAATACTGGATTAACCTGCTATATACAACACAGCTAGTAACTGTATATGACTATCTGGTATAAATAACGGCAATGCGGATGATTTTAATTCGGAAATTCTATCCATACTATATCGTTGTATAGTAATTATATAGGAACAACGCAAGGTAGGCAGTACTGAGTAAAGAAACTTTCATCAAAGTTGGATTAGATAAAAATAGCTTAACAGTTAATACCTGGGTTGTAGGCGTTCCAACTTGCTTGATACCATTGTTTTCATCTCGAAACATTTGATAATCACAATCAACATTTTTCCAAGAAAGAACATCCCACGTCGTCCCACGTTCTCTCCGCCTACATGCTGTAGATATCTTGCATCGTTATCGTTACATTGGTAGATTGTCAACAAAACAAGTGTGCTTTGTGTCAATTACTAGTAATTGTATGTAGGCGCTTAGGAAATTTACTAGTTCTGTACTACGAAGAGATAGGATCAGCGTAATTCAGCAGTCATTTCGAAAACAATTCGATGCTGGCATTTATTGTACAGGAAACTGATGGAAATTTTCCTCATTTTGCAATTTTTATTTCTACTTTTTTGGAGAAGAATTTTTAAAAAAGTAATTTAAAACTATTAATTTTCTTTTACCAAAAAGGTTAACATGCATACCGATGCCACTAATGATTACTATGCCGAATCGTATTTTAATTATTCAGTTTGTACTGAAGTGCAATTTTCATACATGTACGTTGTACTTAAATTAAATAGGACTTTAGTGAAAATTAGATACCTTCAACTATTTCTGAAAACGGATGAATTTTCAACCTATCTGTACTAATCTCATCTCATGTTAATCCTAGGATTTATTAGCATGTCATTTGCTGTTTTGTGTAAATACTGTGAAACGAAGTTTAGAAGTTTTCTTTCATCTCGTCCAAAGTAGTTTACTTTTGTCAACTATGGTAATGATGTATGTATTCCTAGAATTCACACAACATCCTTAACTTTCCATCACGTTTTGTTAAAAAGTACGACAGTTTGTTCGGTTCCCTTTGCATTTGCGATACACGGTAATGTCGGCATTCAAATAAGTATATTTTTTGTTGCTTGTGATTTTATTGGTAGTTCCTGGAACTTGCAATCAGTAACATTACTGCAGGTTTGAAGATGACAGCATTTACTGCATGAAATTATATTTTCTGCAATATCCATATTACAAACATTGATGGCATATACATATTTAAGGATATCTCAATAAAACTTTGTAATTCAAAGCATAACGCGTCACTTTATTGCTCCTAGAATATGTTTATAGATTATTAGTGAGTTGTGGTATTAACCCTATTGTATTACTATCTGAATTGCAGAAGAGACCCGCCCGTGCTGAAAAATTATGACAGCCAAGATATTTTACTTCACCTTCCCGACGGTTACAAGATAAAGGACTTCAAATGGCTCTCTGTCTGGTGCCGACGATTTACGGTAAGCGTAATTTTAACTTTTAATTAATTTCCGTATTTGTAGTTGCCGCGTGTTAATACATACATATTCTACCGTTAATTAACCTACAGAATAAGATTCATAAATAAATTTGTAATATCATGAAGACGGAAACCGTTTTGTGTACAGACATACTTTTGTAGTTAAAGGAGAAAAGAAAAGAACAACAGGGAGACAGAATAAAGGCAGAAGAAGAATTAGCATTTGCTTGTGTCCTCTATTAGGCAATGCTTACCTATGTAGATTATTTACTCGTTGAAATGTAAAATTATTTCTTTTTTTTAATTATGTACATGAAGCTTGAAATTGTGTTTGTGTAATTATATGATTCTTGTTCTGATTCTGGGTCTGTTACACGAAGCCAAAGGAAGGGCGATGGGAAGGGAAGTTAGAAATTAGAAATGCGTAAAACTTACGTAGGTAGTTGAATTGACTTCCGAATCCGTAATCAGGAGGAAGATGAAGATACACGATCACGGTGGGGATGCACACCGAACGTTTCCCTTGCCATCCCCACAGGTTGAAATTCAAATAACCGATTCCGATTCCGATTTCGATTCGTAGGGAGGAAAAATCCGTAGTAGCAGCATCAACATACATGACTGATACGATGGCTACTATACTATGACTGAGATATCTACATGCATAGACAAACAGTAGGTTACAATACTAGATTCACTTGCAGGGACTGCTTCAATAGATTGAGAGTCGAGTGTATTCAAGGGAGAAGTAGAGATGAATTGAAGAGAGGCTTTTAACAAGTGAGGCAATCAGCGTACAATCTCGGGAGTAAATCTTTCTCTAATTGATGAAAGCTCTGTTAGCGTGTCTCGTATGCTTCCCAATGCATCCGTATGGCGTATGTAAGACTGTATAATAATACCTATGTATATCAATGTAAGTCATGCTTCCAGCTTCCATCACTACCTACCTACTAACTACGACTACGCTTGAGACATGGTTACAACACAACGCATGGTAACTTTTCTACTAGTATCTGTATACGTTTGTATTTTCTACTGGAGTATTCTCATCGCTTTTTCCACTTTGAATAATCTTCAAAGTATTCAACTAAACACTAAAGAAATCTATCCAGGTACCATTTCAAAGACAAACTTCCCAGCTTTAGCTTTGCTCTTCCAGTACCCTCATATCATAACATACAATATCTTCCTACTTATGTATGTAGGTAGATACCTACTTATTGATTGTCGTATCGCACTGAAGATTCTACCCGAACACAATTTATTATGTTGCTCATTTTTATCATTTTCAAATCCCGCTTCCTGGTTTCCATTCGATTGCTCTCCAACTTCCACGTGCTCCGCACTTCTATTCTGTTCTACCAGTAGCATCAATATCAACGTATTAGGTATATTATTATTTCGTGTAGCAAAATAGTACAAACTACACGAAATCAAGAATGATATCTTGGAATCGTTTTCCGGGATAATTATAACAGGTACTTTGTCGATTTAGCAAGTACCTCCGTACTAATATGTTTCTACTTTGTATAAATTGTTATCATTGTTTTCGATTACCATGAAATTTCATTAGCTAACTTGTTATATTATTTTGTCTACCCTCCGAGTAGCTTTTTGTTTTTGTGAGTGTACACGGATTTAAATGGTAAAACAGTTGTGTAGAGTGAGTAATGATGAGGCTGAAAATTTAACTGTTTTGAATACTACTAGGCAAATTGAGGAGGAAAACGATTTATTTAATCCACTCCAAGCTCCAAGACTACTAAAGTTCTTAAGCACTGCACAACTGAAAATGAATCGAAACTTACTTTCATCCCTTGTCAACTTATCCACTATTTTGTGTTCAAATATCCGCAGTTTGTTGTACGTTTGTTTCCGGCTTTATTTAAAGCGGTGCTAGTAGTAGTACATCGTAAAAACTAAAGAATCTAAAGACAGGAAAAATGTATCTAAAACACCGAAAACGTACAAGTATTTAGTATAATTTAAGGACCCACTTTGAATGCATTGCGTTAATCAAAAATTTTAACAATGCACCTTGGACTACGTTTTTCCAAAGCGTTTATTTTTCTACTTTTGCGTTTTTTCAATGCGTCTATTTTTCTATTTTTACGGTTTTTCAAAGCTTCTATGTTTCTATTTTT
>JAAXYX010000937.1:0-28515 GCA_036851915.1 Ptenothrix huangshanensis
CCGGTTATGAATTACCATGTAATCTTCTGCCACAATCACATCCCATACCTTTGCATGTGGGCAACGAAGGACGAATCTTTCGGGATCCTTTGCAATCCGGACGTCGTTTTCGTCATACCTGCATAGATACAAAGGTGCATATTGTGAGAAACCCACTCATTTAGTCAGCACAAATCAGATGAGTCAGATTGCTAACATTTAGCTAAATGCTCTTCTATCCTTGAGGGTAAAGTAAAAAAGACCCAAATTCCTTTGAATAATAAAATGTCAAATCTAGCATCTAGCATTTGAAAATTAAAATCCGAAAATTTCTGAGATGTTCAAAACAAAATTAAAGCGGAAAAAAATCACTTGAGGAAATATACCGAGACTGAGACTTTATTTGCCGTTATTAAGCTTTTGAAAGTACGGCCAGGAATCCTGTTAGAATACAAGGTATGATGTACCTACATATAAAATACCGTAAGTAAAGCTTATAATAATGAAAAAGTGAAAATGTGTATTGTCATTTGTTTCGGTGGTTGAATTCTTTTCTCTGCCCAGCTACGCGAAGAAGATGTTTCGTTTCTAAGTGACTATTCACTCTCCTTGTCCAACCAAATCTCTAAATCTAGGTAAATTAACATGCAAAGTAGCGATGTGGAAAATTCTCTAGAAAATAAAAACTAGCGGATCCGTTTAATGGCTTGGAATGAAAAGCATTCGGCGCGCAAACGGGGCGTAAAAACGAGTAGGTACAGATGAGCGTAATTTAGAGGAAGAAACACACACGTGGAGTATACTATTGGCTGTATTTACCGCTTTATTTACTTACAGAAATCTCTCGTTGAGATCCTCCATGACTCCATTCTCCACGTAGATCTCAGGATGTCCCAGTTCTTTAATTCTTAGTTCAACTTCATACGCCTTTGCAGGCACGGTAATGTAAAATAAAGACATTGCTAGGTCTTAATGACGTTCATACATCACGATCAAAGTGTAGACGAGAGGGGAAAACAATAGGTTCCTTTTGGTTAGGGGTTTGGCTCTGGTTCCGACTAGTTAACGGTTCCTAATGTTTGGGTTGGATCTTTGAGTGAAAGTTGAGAAAGTTTAGATTGAACAAACTTGAAACAACTTGTGAAAGTGAAGTGTGAAGCAACAGGAGAAGGACGGAGGAACAGAACAAACTTCCTTATCCCTCTGCCCCACTTCTTGTCACCAATAACAAAAACAGAGGAACAAGAGCAGCTCTCACTTTCAACTAATCTGTCGAAAACACGAACAGTTGATGAGAATTTTTTATTCCATTTTGTGAATTCCGAGGAAATCGTTTGTATCGTCATCGTTTATTTGTGTAAAATCAATTAAATTCCCATTACCTCCACTCTTAGTTTTTCCTAGCTCTGACTCACGATACAAATCATGACAACCAAGACAGGATCACGATCACGATTCACATTCACAACTCAAAACTGCTTTAATTTAGTTAGATCGATCTGTTTTGCTTCCTTCCTGCTTTTCATTCTAGTTTTCATTCATCCTCTGGTCTGGTCCTGCCCGCCCTGGGTTCTCAATAGCGCTGCTTACTGCTCACTGCTCACTTTCTGTGCTCCGCTTCCGAGTTCCTTTCCGACTTTGTAGATTGTAGTTTGTAGTTATCATTTTCTTTGTTTCTATATGATTTTATGATGCCGCATTCAAAATCCTTTCACTTCGAGAATCCAAACCCAAGTTCAAATTTAATCAAACATTGCCCTCTGATTCTGATCCGCTCATCCTGTTTTCCGGTCTTGTGTCTTGTCTCTTGGCCAAAATAATTAAATTTTGACTCAAAATTTAGTTTTGAGTTATACGGAACTTTCTTCTGATCTTCTGGTTTCTATAGTCCAGCTACCTTGGTTTCTAATAATATCATCTTTATTTTGGGGTTTTAAAAAATAATTAAAAAAATCCTTGTTGTTTCAAACTTTTCCAAGTTAAAAAATAATGGTATTATTTGAAACTGAGATAAGCACTGTTCTAGAAAAAGTTTGAATTCTATCACCAACGTAACTTTCTACAAAAATAAACATTTGGGGTCAAGTCAGAAATCAGAATCTCAGAATCTCAAGGTCTTGGGCAGAAATTGTATCCGAGGTGACTGAACTTACTAACACTGGAGGAAAATTATGCTAGTCCACACAATGAAATTATTGCTACCAAAAACGTGTTCCGTTGAAATGAAAATGATTAATTTGTATTGTTATTGCTTTGAATCCTATCAAGTTTACAAATTCAGAATAAAAAGCTTTTGAATCGAGCCTTCAAGATTGAGTGGACATGTTGGATCGTTGAAAGGAAGACTTCTCAAACTTCTACTGAATAGCACAACTTCATCCAGAATTTCATAATGCAATGCTTTATGTTCTCATCAACAGCTCTCACAAGCGTAAATTTAGGATCAGACTTTCAACAGAGATGATCAAGTCCTTCCATAGGCATCTTACGCGACATCGTTTGTAATTATAGATCCCTACATAATTATATGGAATGGAACGTGATCGAAGCAAAAATGCCCATAATGAAATGTGATCTGAGTACGTGATTCTGACTCTGATTTAACCGCACTTGATTTCAAATTACTAATAACAATAAATAATACACTCAGAACTTTTTTGTGCAGCCAATTGAGTAAAGACAGACAAATGCATTGATGAAAAATCCATTTTTTTAACAAACTTTTATTCAACACTTGTGACTATTTAGTCAAACACAATCTAATCATTTACCATACTACTGTAAATCACAATAGAAATTGCAGAATAATAGTCATATAATATTTAAATGTATATATTAAATGAGGTTCGCATATTTACTTAGATTGTATGTACTTAATTATAATACAGCAATGGTCATGGCATAGTCATAGTACAGTGACGTCATACTATATGGGTATAGTCTTTGTAAATACATATAGTCATAGAGAGAAGCCATACTTAATATTCTATTATACACAGTTAATAAAGTGGGGTTACCTTGTGTACCTACTTCTTTGATTTGTTTCACAAGACATATGGTTATATGTAAGTTATTTATTATCTACTCATATAATTAATTTACTAAATATTATTCAAATTTTTAGAGATATAATAAATTAAATATATACTGTATATAAGAGGTATATAACTATGAATCAGTTAGCTGCTAACATTGCAATATCATCAAGAAATATACATAGTACTTTTAGTCATAACTACCCAAGTATTCTGTTGGATAATAATTATTAGTCTCGATCCATACTTATTCGACATACTCTATATAGGTAATATATATAAATAGGTTTTTACTTCCAGTAACTACGGATCCACTAAGAAAGTGGATATTCACAAATAATTTGTATTTAGCCTCAAGTTTCACTTGGTTTGCAAAGTAATTGCTTTCATATACTCTTTATGTTTATGCCTAATTACTAAGTAGTTATCTACATGCTTATGCTTATGCAGTACTCCACATTGCTAATAAATGTGTAACAGTTGCCTACGAATATATTTGTAATTACACACAAATACTCACATCATAAATAGTAATTTAATTTACATAAATCAGTAATTACTCAACAATGTACATCTGAATATACATATGTACAGGTAATATTGTAGTCTATCATTCAGTGCTTTGATTCTTTTAATTTTCTTATAATTACAACACAAAAACTATAATTGTAGACACATAGTATAATATAATTAATATGAATAGTAATTACATGAACTATATTTATACTTAATTATCATTTGTCTCTACTTATCTCTTTTTATTTTTCCATTAAAGTTACATACCCTTAAAATCCATTAAATTCATATTCGTGTCAGTGCAAGAATAGCATGATCATTTTTGTTACAAGAAATTACAAGGAAAAAAATACCTTCGGGAGAATTATCTTAATTTTGGCCTCTATACCAATCCAAGGTAGGTTACCTACTAGGTACAAAATTTTCGGCAATATTCTCACAACTATCTTCAAAATCTTTAATTTGTTAGACATGTTTAAATACGGACAATCCTACAGTTCTTTCCAGATCGAATTTTTAAATATTAAAGTGTCTGCTTGTAAATAATAAAAAATAGAAAGTGTTTGAGAACGGTAGAATTTTCTGTAAAAATGTCAGTATGCATTTTGCCCATCTAGCTACTCTACACTAATGATGTGAGTAGTAATATGTAATTGTATTTCTATTATTTACACTTGTCTACTGCCACATTGTTTTGCATTTCATACGATTATAACTAGATGTAATTATTTGATTAATTATATATTACACAAGTAGTAGCAGCTTGCACGTATTTGCAACTCTGATTGCAACTTACGGTGCTTATACAGCTATTACGGCTCGAATTTCGATTTCGTCACTTTCCCTTTTACGTAGACGTATTGACCACACAACTGTCTACATATACAATACCGTCTATAACTAGGTAATTACAGAGTACTAGATACTGTTAGTAGTAATACTTACACAAAATATTTCTAGTCTTTGCACATCCTCATATTATAGTTACGTACTAATTATATACTACACACACTTATTACGTACGTACGTCATACTGAATAATCACACCGATATTTCAAATACACAGCACTCAGACTCATTTCTTTATAGAACGCTGCATTGAACAATGCACATTCATATGTATATATATAGCATCAAACTAATCAAATCGAAGTACAAAATAGGATAGTGGGCTACGCTTTATTAAGGTAGAAACGAAAAGGAACTGCTGAGTGTAACCAAAAGTATGTACAATTAAGTACACTGTCCCAAATAGACATCTCTGTTTTTCTTAATTAATGCATCTCACATCAACCTGTTTTGAGTTCTATTTGGATTTGCAAAGAGTTTAAGATAGCTTCAGGTTTCAGTTAAAGTCTGTTCTGGAAGTCATCTTGAATCCTTCTCTAGCTCTTCTATAGCTAATCTCTTTTTTATTTCCAACTCATAATGCAGACGTCGAAAAAGTTCGTAATCATTGTTAATGACTGTCGATCTCGAACTCATTAGATATTTTTAAGAATTGCGTTTATTTTAAATTAGAGATTCCCATTTGGGAGAGTGTAGATATACAGATGCAGGCCACACTCAAAGAGACTGAAATAGGGAACCATTGAAAGGAAATTCCCTGGTGAATGTGTGCAAACAATAATTTGAGAATGAGAATACGCTGAAGTCGCTTTGAAATAGTGCCTACTCTCCCTCACCGAACTATACTTTAACTAGGAATAGGTACATATACATACATACATACGTACGTACGTATTATCTATAATTGCATCCTACATCCATCAGTTGCCTTGTTCCTACTTTCTTTCCTTTCTCTTTTGTGGTCCCAATGATTCGAGTAAAGCCAATTATTGCAGAAAAAAATCTCCCGTGAATTTTATACAATGGCTTCAAATGCTTAAGCTTTACAAAGGAAATTATCTCCCTCCATTTCTAATTTTAGTTTAGAAATACCGTCAAACTTGTGGTAGCTCCCCGACTCTGATTGGAAACCTGATGTCCCTAGGTGAATTGCAAAGTTGTCTTTTGGTTGTCAATTGTTCTTCGAGAGCCACCACAAGTTTTACAGTACCTTTGTTTTATGCTGTAGGCATGTCGTTGTAAGTTACCTATTTGAATTCGTGCTTCAAAATATCCGTATTCTCAATCACATGGATCGGCCTTACGTTGGTCTTTTTGACTTTGCTGAATCAAAAGAATTTGATCAAGGTCGATAAAAAAAGAACTGAGAGAAACTTGTAAAAGCATGAATATGAGAATAAGAAGGACTTTTAAATTTATACTGCTTAGTTAGCAAGCACCTTGACTTGAGCCTCGATGCTTACATAGGTTTGTGCACAAAATGGATGGGAATGGATGGTTCAAGTTGAATACACTGTCACATTACATTACATTCTACTATAAATATGGCGTCACCATGGGTGATCCAATCTGGATAAAATCATAAAATAGATATTTGTCTTTTCCATCAGTATCCAAAGTAAACTGAAACAAACTCAAGTTCAAGAAACCGAAGAAGGGAAGTCAAGTTAGCTGGGAGTGAAGATCGAGTCGAAGAATCAAAGTTGGAATTCCTAGCTCATGGTAATTTGAACAGACTATACAATGCCAGGAGTCAGGAGCATCAGCGACTCTGATCTGAGGATGACATTGACACCGACATGGGAACAAAAAGAATGGACAGGATTTCAGTAATGCACTATATAATAATATATCCTGACTATGCTACTATTTTCATTTGTATATCAAGACAGCTTTAAATAGACTCGCGTACCTAAAGTCATTAAGTTAAAAGTTCTTGAACCGTTCTCTCAGGTAGCTCATCGCTTCACTTGTCACGTCACTCTTTCAATTTCAACATTACAGTTTAAATATATAGACACACTATACACTATTTACTATTAACAAATAATTATTAGGTATATAGCTATTCACAAATAATGGTGCTGGATCTTGTTTCTCCCGCTTGTGCCATCGTAGAAGATACGCAAATATTAAATGCATTGATTAATTATGTAGTTGTATGAAAATGTCCTCAATGTGATATACCTATGTATATATTTATGTATTAGTGAGGGGAATAGAACGATGTGTGTGTGTTTTGTATAAACTTAGTAACAAGGGTGTCAAGTTGTAATGCTGAGAAAAGGAGAATAAGAGACATCGCTCTGACTCTTTGACCTTTCCATTATAATCTCTCGATATACGTTAGTAGGTAGGCGGTACTTTGATCGGCAAACAGACCAAAGCTATTAGCTTTCCTACTGACCAGGACAAAGTAAAGAATGACGATGACGCTGACGATGTCAATGACAACCACACTCAATAGCAATGACATGGTCAATCCATCAAATCATGAGCATGCACGCTGGACTTGAACCGCAATTGAAGATTAACGATAAGTGTATTGGCGTTCTCGTCTTCTACCTACGCAAACTGTACATCGCATCGTAAGTAGAGGGAAATCATTTCATTCTTTTATTATCAATTCAACCATGCTGACACCACAGTCCGCCTTTTTTATTTTCAAACACCAACAGCAAGCACACTTGTTTATTTGCCAATGTAAAACAAGAACAAGGACCTTTTCTCAGAAAAATTGTTAAATTACCTATAAGCAAATATTCACTATTTACACTCTCTTGGCCTTTATAGTGTATGTATACAAACATGGCTATGGCAATCAGTATTGTCGCTAGTCGCTACTAAACACACTTTTCAATACTAGTTCAAAAAGCTACTAAACAGTAGTAATACGAGCAGGTAGGTAAATACTAAAAAATTGATGTTGACACCATGAATGATGTGATATTAGTAAATTACTCCCAGTACTAATCTTCATCACTAGGTAGTTATTTCCCTCTGAATATCAAATTTTGAGTGGGACAGGTAAACTGTATAATTGGATCATTATCAGCTTCACTGTTGATTAACTGTGGGAATTTATAATGAAATCAAGAAAGTTGATGCACCCCCCGGGATATATTGGATATCTTAGGCTTCCGGCTGACAAATCGACAATCTGACAGTCTGACAGGGAATGATTTCAATTTGAGTGTGAATGAAATGTAAAAATATTCAAGATCAATGATTAATGATACCTCATGCGGGTTTGTGGCAGTGAACTGGAGTGGCTTGTCACAGGGTGGTATGTGGTATTATTATACTACTATGACTAATGACTGTTTGTTGTTTGCATTTGCCATTTGCGTTCGCCATCTGCGTAATGTCTTGGTATCCTTCTGTATGTATGTGTACCTGCTGCACCCTAACTAGTAAGTATGCTTTCACCCTATGAATGATGGCAATAATAATGGCGCGCCAGCTAAGCAGGATTCAAAAGTCTAATAATCTAATTAAGTCGAGAAGTCGAGAATTAATAGTAACGTGTGGGTAAACCCAAGAGTGGGAATGATTATAAGATTCTTCGTGGCTCCGGTTTACGTTTTGTTGCGTTTCGCAACATGATAGCATTACATTACGAGTAATAACAGTTACACTAACGATAATGATAACAACAACGTTATTAGTGGTTAGTAGAGCAGCGGGTAATGAGACTCTCGCAATCTCGGATGGTCTGAAGGTTCAGTGAAACAAATTTATTACTTGTGTACGCGTGGGGGCGGAAGTGAAGAGACGTTAGCACGATCATGACCTTAATCTCTGTGCGATATAACAATGTCATTTTGAGGCTGTTCTGCATAGTATGATCGTGATGTGGTGTCATGTCTACATAGTAAGTCTGTCCTTGTCTGGATTTGTTTGGTCTCGTGATGCAGAATACAACGTATTGATTGCATCGAGCTGTGTTTACCATTCTAACCTTTTCCCTGTTTCATCAACTCTGTGCATTCATATTTGCTTGTGTACGGACTGTGTTGATTTCCTTTTACTCGTCATCAGCGTCATTGAGATTCTTCGGAACATTTCATTTTCAGCTGGGGCAACGGATAGGGGGAGGAAAATCGAGTAAAATGGTCACGACGTCATTTAACAATGGTGCAAAGTGCAACGCAACAGACATCAAGTAAACTACTACAATTCCTACTAAAAACTCCACACAGTAACTACATCTTTTGAAAAAGCTGTCATTGGACTACATTTAATTAAAGTTGAAGTTAGGTTTATTCTTACGAATTTAAAACGGATTTCCAATGGCGACCCCTATAATTGATTTAACTTGGCATTTTTTCAAGCGTGGGAGGTGCGAAATGCATTTTTTCAAACGCGTTTTTCACGATGAGTTATTCAGATGGTTATCTGAATCGAGGATTTTGTACTTTTTCAAAAGATGCAATTAGCACATTTTACATACAAGAGGAGTCAAAACCACTTGGAATTTTTTGTAAAATAGTGTAGAATGTAGATAGCATGCTTGGCATCTTTAAAGGGACGTTGTAGTTGTAATAATTATAGAAGGGATATAATATGTAGACAGGTAGGTACTTAATTTACGTTATTATGATTACGTCGGCGTTCCCTCTATGTTCTTATATGTGTAACTGTAGGGGATAAGTTATATATATGTGTTTATACTTTTTTTTATATATAGTGTGAATTATACTATGTGATCTTGTAATCTGAAGGGATCTGACTGATGTGGTGTGATAGTATTATGTACACTTTGGATTTTTAACATTGCTTGTTGTGCATCTCTGTCAAGGATTAACGTGTAGCTTTATGTGTCCTTTAGTTACATAGGTGTTCATTTGGTAGGGGTTGGGGTTTCGGTTTCGGTTCGGAGTGGTGTAGTGGTGCTTTAGAGTACTGTGTACACAAAGCATCCATAAAGTTTCAGTACTCAATTTACTTACTCTTGGCTCTTTTGTTTAGGTACGACGTCTTCTGGATCGGGCTGTTCTGCTCACAGATTATGTATATACATACATACACCTACCTACCTATTTACGTATACGTCCCTGTATCGTACACTTATTTACATCTGTACATGAACGTCCATCCCTATCGACATAATATTTACACAACCTCGACGTATTCCAAGCAACAGGGTTTAGGTAGCTTGTTTGGAATTTCATACTGCGATTCTTCTTCAGCCTCTTCATCTCCATCTCTAGCGGTGCCTTGTTCCTATGCAGAAATACAAAACGCACATAATGGCTCGTGTACATAATTATATACGTTAATGTCATAACAAAATAAATTACAAATACATTTACATTTACATACATCCACAGTATGGTCAGGTGATTATTTGATCAAGCAGAGCTAGCGAATGCAAATATTTGGACAAATCAGTGCAATGCCATTTGTCATCAGTGTCAAGGAACATCAAAAAATTTAGTGTATTCGTGGCAGTGACTTTCGTATTGAAAACTTCATGCTGATTCACACCAAGGTACAATGCAAAGCTAGAAGGCTACTTCTACTTCTGACTCTGACCCCGAGACCTACGTAGGTACCTAGGTAGGTATAATTCTATGTACCAAGGTAGACGTCAAGGCTTGTACGGAGAAACCGAATCAGTACCTATACCTAATTGTATTGTGTTTAGAAACACCATAGTAACGCTTTCAGCAAAGAAGAAAAGGATTTTGCGAATCGCTAGTTCATTCATAGGAGAATACGACCTTTCCCAAATGTCTTTTTTTCAATAAAGAGTCTCTAAAAAGTATATTTTAGAACAAAAACCATAGAGACTAAGGCTAGTATAAGGAATAAAAGAATTTGTGCTTTTTGCTGACTCTGATTCAGTTGCACAAAGGATTCCACTGACATCCCTCCTATCTACGTTCTTAATTTTATTTACAGTCTTTCTAATAGAGATATAAGACTCGACAACAAACTTACCTTGCAACTCTTGATGAATTTGTCACTGATACCGACGAACTTGAGTCTATCCTTTGGATCGGTTTTCCAACATCCAGCCATTATCTGGCAAACAATACTGGGACAGTCACTAGGGGGGCACAGTAGGACACCATCCAGAATCAGTTGCACTACCTGTCAACGCAAGCAACATGGGCGCTTTAGCATTTACAGTCAGGAAAACTTGAGAAATATTGCAGAAAAAGAGAAAACTCATGGTACGCTATGCAAGATATAAAACTAGCAATGATTTTCTCGACGACAGGCTACATGAGACTACACCTCGTGGTTATCTATACACAGTAAAAAATAAAGAATCTTGCGACAGGAGAACATGAATCTAAAACTCCAACTCCAACACCCAACGCCTGTTTTATACAATTATGAACATTGTTTAGATTCTTTTTTTTATTCATTTGAAGTAGGTTTTTGGCTTTTTAAATGCACCAGTTTTTACGGTGTATGTCATGGTGATGACAGGAGCGGGGAAAATGTTTAGAATTAGCTCACGCTATATTGTGATCAATTTTCGATTCTTTCTATCGCCCATTTGACGTTATCCGGACTAGCATTAGTAAAAAAAACTCACGTTTTAAGATAAAGCTACAGGTATGCATTTGACCGGCATCGGGGCATATAACCAAACGTGCTTTTCAATGAGAAGTCAAGTCAGATATTCGCCACGGGAGTGAATAGGTAAATAACGAAAACGAATCTATAGTAGGTAACAATCACAGGTCTAGAGGGGGTGTATATAAAACATATGGCTGTATTGTTATATTTGTTCTTGGTAAAGTCCTAACCTGATCACAAGTCACATGGGATTAATGTCAAACAAATTTTTTTAAGATTTGAAGGGCAAAGTGTGTTCACGACCAATAACGCAATCATAAAATGTAACATGTTCTATCCAGAATCCATCTTAGGAATCTATACAGTTTGGTAGGTAAATAGGTTCAATGCCACTTTGCATCCTGAAATTTGATTTGAATCACAAAGTACCGAAAGGTAAAAAAAAGACAACGAGCAAAAAGATTTGATGCCGATGCAAGCAGAAGTAACAAAAATAAAATAAAAGAGAGTTTGAGAAAATGCCCCGCATAAATAAAGTATTACGGTGGCAATTTAGAATTTATAGACGTAATACCAAATGTGAAGGAAGTGAAGGCTAAGAGCAAGCATAAAATGAATAATGCACGTAAAATGTGGGGATTTGGGGATGGAAGATGGAATTGTGAGGAAGCTATAAAACACATGGGATCGAGAATCCATTTCTAGTTTCTAGTGTGATTAGATCTAAAATGACTTATTAATGTAACCTACTGGAATTTAATGCAATGATAGATGCAGATGCAAGTAATGCTCAAGTTCATAACAAGGGCGATTCCCAAGGAGAAACAGATATATGTACCTATGTATGTGATAGATATACCTACCTGTAATATTTTAGCATGTGCCACGATGGATATGGAAGGGGAGAAAGGTAATTTGGAATGTGTAAATCCACGATATTTTCTGGTTCTGACAGGCAGTAAAAATTATTGTATATTTTTGCGTTGATTTTCCATTTCCCTTCGACACAAGTTCAAAAATGTGTCTACACATTTCATTCTACAGTGTACAATAGAAGCTGAATGCATAGCCACAGCCAGGGTGGAGGCGGCTTCCTGCTGTCAAAGTTTCTCCATACGTGCATACCTAGTTAAGTAATTTACTTTTCACACAACTTGACTCTGTGAACAAATGAAAAACCTTTGTTAGGTATTTCAACTTTAGAAAAATAAAAACAAATCTTGGAACTTCCTACTACATTTCCTGTTATAATTTTCAATCACCTCCTGAGATTTTAGGAAAAACATCAACATTAGATGCATAAACTGGTGCATCTAAAACGAGTCAAAAACCTCTTCACATGTTGACGTAGTACTCATTGTTCTAAAAGCTTCAAATTCTACAATAGTAGATTCTTCAAAATTGGATAATGTGTGTGTATTTCGACTTGTCTTGTATGTAAATGCATTCAGATTCTCATTGTATAGGTACTGTTTGGAGGTTTGGACAGATTCATAGTGTAGTTCGGATTTTCCAGAAACATTCAATCATGAATAGGGCAACGACTTCTTGAATCTTTAGATAGTTGTGGTAATCGCGTAAAGAAGAAATGGAAATTTTTCAATCAGTTGGAATCAAAAAAGATTCCCACAACGGACGACAGGTCACCCCGGAATCAGTGTTCATATTGTGTGTGATTTGAAAATATTGATGTATTGAGGTGCCTATACCTTCGTCTGTATGTTTGCATGTTTACTGCTTCTGATACTTCCTTCAGTCACACCCAGAGAAGTTCATTATTTTGCCACTCACAAAGTTTTGTACTAAATTCGCCCAGCTCTATTTCAAAATGTCTTGTAAACATTTTATCGACCATTTAGCATCCATTGCTTATACCTTTCATCGCGGAGGAAATACCCTGCTCTAGGTATGTAGACACAAGTTATAAATACAACGGATATTCGAAACTACAAGGATCAATGGTTCAACAAGGACACCGATTTTTGAGAAGTTCCGGCATGAATAAATAATATTTTATTAATTTGATCTTGACCTTTTACTCCTTTCAAATTCAGAGTGTGCCTAAGATTCAGTAATTACGAATTGCGAATGAATGAATGAATCCAACGTAGCTATTCAGTAACTAAGCGACAGTTGAGCTACCATGCAGGGATTAGATACTTAGATTGGGCCCATTGTGATGTTTGATTTTTTTCAGAATTACGTGTTAAACGTTAAACCATATTTTTGCTTCAATCGATACTTTCGGAAAAGGACTGCAATAAAAGCATTTCTAAGCTTAAGTTGTTTTTCGTTTTAAAGCTGCTTTCGGTTGTACGTAAATGCTATTTTGACTGAAGGATAATCGGCCTTTCAATTTTTTGGATGAAGTGCAATACGTACGACAAAATGGTTATCACGGGCGCATTTGTCAAGTTACATATGGAATAAAAGCATCTTCTGGTGTACCTACGTAAGTCCTACGCAGAAGAAAATAAAGCACTTTCCACGTTTTTCAGCCGTTTGCTATTTGATTCGCATTTAGAATGTATTAACCTTAGTGCATATATAAGCGTAACCTTTTGAAGACAAAGGATGCAAAGCGTCCCTGTAATTCCAATAAGGAACAATGTTGTTTTTCTTTATATAAGCCGAGCCCAAGAGGATACGGGAAATTGCTTATGAAAGATAAAAAATAAAAAATACTACTTTTACCGACTATTACCTACTTAGAATTGCAATGCCATGCGACGCTCCGTTAATGATCTGATAACATTTATTTACATAATTTCTTTACTTTCACCACGTTATTTAGATGGAGTTTAGAAAACCCGTCAGAAGCGTTCAAGAGTCTCTTATTACTTCAACAAAAGAAGTATTGTACATTGTGCCTGATTCATTTTTGCATCGTTTCGTCTTTGTAATTCGCCCGACTTAACGATCAGAAGAATGATATTATCTTATTAATTGCTGGTATTCGATAGGATGGGTGAATGTGAGCACTGGACTGGACTGAAATCGTGGCTGCCTTCACGTGGCATGTGGTCGTGGCTCAGGAAAAAATTCTGAATGCATTGATTCTAGAATCTGGAATTCTCATCGTGGCTTTATTCCTTTCATGGTCGTGGAACTGTGGTGTAGGACTGACAGGTTGCTATAGGGGCTATTATCTACTTCTCTTATACAGAAAGATATACATACATAGTAGTACATTTTGTAATTTGCTTTAAAAGCAAACCTAATACATTTCGAGGAATTGAATCCACGGTGCGTAGTAATAATCAAAATCTGTATTTACTTGAGTCAGTAGATCCTTGTAAGTAGGTTTTAAATGTACCAAGTTTCACTAAATTCCAATCCAAGCATGACAAGGTAACTCCCTTATGTACGATTGAAGGAGATAGCACTAGCCTACTTATACCATAATGGAAAGTTGTAGCAGCACTACAGCACCACTTGGTTCGTACCTTCAACGACAATTTAAAAGATTACTTGTCTAAACTTCAACAATACTGATGCGTTGAAAGATGAGAAGATAGAAAATGAAATGAAATGCTATCAAGCAAGGTTAGGGAAGGCAAGATGAGCTGAAGCTGATCGTGAGATGAGATGAGATGCGAACTGGAATAAGGAATCCTGATTGCTTTTGCTTTATTCCATTTGCTTTTATCTGTCACTCAATCCTGTCTGCGAAAAAATGGTGTATTCATAATCCTGCCCTTGTTGTCATCTTGTACTCATACCTCATGTATGCTCTCAACGAATTCAAATCTCCAGCAGAATGCAGAAGAATACTAAAATTGCCGAAAATAGCAAATATCCTGTAGTTACCCAGGGGAAGAAGCAGGTAAACAATCTGCTACGTATTGGGCTAATCAGCGTGAAATACGTTACCAAACAGCAGCCATTTATTCTGCATCGAAGACATCAAGTATAGAATTTTCGATATCGAACCTTTTGGAATGGCTTTATATGGAAGATACAGTGTAAAAACTAGTGAGTTTAAAACGTCAAAAACGTATGCATATTTAGTATTATAATGAACGCAGTTAGGTATGATGCATTTCAAGTGCATCTAAAGTCCAAGTAACGTTTTTAATGCGTTTGCGATGCATGTAATGATTCAAAATTTCTAAAATAGATTTTCGAATATTTCAAAATTTGTAAAATAGATTTTTGAATATCTCAAAATAGATTTTCGAATATTACAAAACGTCTAATATAGATTTTCAAATATTTCAAAATTTCTAAAATAGATGTTCGAATAGGTATTTCAAAATTGTTAATGAGAAATTTTTTAAACGGTTTAGATATAGTTGAAATACACAAGCTTAAAATGATTCAAAATTGTTAAAATAATAAATTTTGGAATGTTTCAAAACTGTTAAACCATAATATTTTTAAACGCTTAAAAATTGTTGAAATAGGAAAATCGGAAACGTTTCAAAAATTATTAAAATGTAGAATCTTACGACCAAGATGAGTTCTTAGCTTAAGTAGCTTCATAACTGGGTTTACAATTTATTATACTAAATAAGAAATGACTATCAGATATGTAATTAGATATTTTCCTTTTTAAAGATATTTTAGTTTTTGCAGTGTAGTGACAACATATTAAAAAGTAACGTATTTTCCATTCCGAGTCTCTTTTATTCCCCATTTCAAGGTGAAATTGGGCACTTGACGACATTATAACCCTAACTGCGCAAAAACCTGATCACATTAACTTTAATTTCTACCTTCTCCGATTTTTAAGCCTTCAATGTCAACTTCTGACTGTTGAAACTAAGTATGAATATAAAGATACTTCACGTGGCCAAACAGATTTCTATTAAAATATGGAAATACCTTGTAATCGGCTTGCGTTCACACTGTAGGTTCGCTTGAAAAACAGTCAAGTCAAGTCAATTCACGGAAATGTAACGCAAGTCAAGGTAAGCCCATACTACTCAACTACTTCAACCTAGGTTATGATTATTAGCTTGATATACTAATGCAGCAATACGGAAGTGGAACTTTAGGATCTTTTTTAGCGGAACAAGCCACAGGATCTTAAGGATTGAAACTTTGACACTTACAAAGTTAAACTAGTTATTTGGGGTATGCATTTGTAACATTTTCGAAATGACTGGCAGAGTCTTTTTGACTATTCGACTTTTGTTGGTTATTGGCTATAGCTGCATGACTGTTGAACTACATAGGCTTATAAACTAGGAAACATCTCCAAGGCACACAGTACCTATTCACTAGAGCTTGGAAAGCAAAAGTTTACTCCAATACATCCGCCAAATCAAAATGGCATGGTAACGAATTCTATTCGGCTTTATACACTATACATACTTGATCATTATTACACGCTACAAAAACTTTGGAATTTACTACTGGCAGGAAATAAATTCCATGCTGTCATTTGCAATCCCTCACAGTGTGAACAGTCGAGAGTTTTACACTTACACTGGAAAAACTAGCAACCTTTAAATAATTGTTAATACATCTCTATTCACTTTATGATACACTCACATAACTATTTTCAGACTTACTAGTTTGTACCGTGTACGCTAAAGAATAAGTGTAAATATTACTTTGTAGTCATTGGCCTACATTTTACTATTTTGTCAACACAAGTTGTGTATTCCATTTAGAAATGCGAAACAGAATCTCGATCCTTGAAAGTGGAAAATGAAACCGAGTAAACCTAAATAAATAAAGCTTGACGAAAGGAATTTATAAGGAAGTCAAAGCGAGAGTTCCTTATAACTTACTCCTCAAGAAGGGAAAAATGAAGTAAACCTGTATGAAATTATTGCAAGGAATTATTCTAGATTAGAGAAGTGATGAAGGATGGAAAAGCTCACGGGTGAAGTAGGGACCTACATATCGCCGATGAAGAGTCAAAATGACCTAAATCCAAATGGTTCTAAAAACAAAACGATCTACCTAAATCCAAAACACCTTCAAAGATGACTTAAATTCATATCCACGAGAGTAAATTTTAAAACGTCTCAAAATAAAATATTTTAACAATTTCGAAATGCCTCGAAATTTCCTGTTTTAACAATTTTGAAACGCCTCAAAATTTGCTATTCACCAATTTTTGAATGCTTCAGATTTACCTTATTTTAGCAATTTTGAAATGTCCCAAAATTTCTTATTCACCAATTTTTGAACGCTTCAGATTTTCCTATTTGAGCGATTTTGACACATTTCCAAACTTTTTGTTTTAATAATTTTCAAACAATTCAAAATTGATTGCAAAGGATTTAGGTCATTTTGTTTTTAAGTAATTTTGGCTTTAGGTCATTTTGTTTTTAGAGAGATTTGGATTTAGATCATTTTGACTCTTCATCGACGATATGTATTGAATGATGTTGAACTTATTCACACTTTGCCTCACATCTGTTACCTTCTTACTTCTTATATTTCAGTTGACTCAACTTTATGAAAATGTTAATGCTATTGAAAGGTTTTGAAAGATGAAGAAGATGTAGGAAATGTCCAAATACTATAGTACTAAGGAGTACAACATGATTAGAACATGAGTCTAAATCCTCACCTCTTCATTCGAGTGTCCAAAGTAAGGCTGCTTCCCCCAAGAGTAAATCTCCCACAAGAGCACTCCATAGGCCCAAACATCTGATTCAAGTGTGAAACGTCCAAAAAGAACACTTTCCGGTGACATCCACCGAACAGGTAAGAGTCGTGAGCCGCCAATCTGATTGTCCCAACAAAACAGTCACCATCAGCATCAACATAAATAAATATACTTCCATGTCCATATACATCAAAGCACTAGTCAACGAGTGCTAAAAGATCACCGTCAAAGATGGTATGGTGAAAGAAGTGAACAAAAAAGGAGCAAAGCATTCAATTTCCATCGAAATTGTGCTTGAGAACAGAACATCAAAAAAAAAATCCAAATATCAGTCAATGACACAATGGCATCAAGACGACGAAGGTACCACGCATGTTTTTGACGTCTAGATTTTGTAGAAAAGTATAGATGTTTACATCCATATGTATTTTACCTAATCTTTAAAACGACAAGCCTCCTCCAGATTTTTCATCAGAAAAAGCCTATGTGTAATTCTAGTTCCAAGGAGCAACAGCCCAATTCTTATTTTAGAGTAAAGTAGACTCAAGTCGTCCTACTTGGGTATAATTACACACGTTTCAAAAGGAAAAATACAATTTGAAGATTTTGCACTTCTTAAAGTCCTTTCTTTAGGCATTATTTTTTTCTTAAGGTATAGCAATAACTGTATGTAATTATATAGTCCGCTTGTTCTATTTACACCGTCGTCGACTACATAATATGTATTTACAAATAGGTAAGAAGTAATAAAAAAAATTGCGTGTGTATAGTATCTAAAATACCGTATTTGATCGATTAATTGTCCCGGCAATTATATAATTTTTGTCTTCTCTGATCCGGCAATTATTTGTGACCCGGCGTTTATTGAGGGTACAGATTTCCATGTTAAAGGGAGGTGTTTATTTACTTTCTGGACTCGACACTCCGATATTTATTCAAGCCCCGGCGATTAGTCGATCAAATACGGTACCCTTTCCTTGACGGATTACCAGTCAGAGTCAGTATAAATGAGTAGAAAAGAAGAAATCAAGTGTATACGTTGTCCCTGTAGACTCTGCTATTGATGTTAATAAGACGATAATAAAAAAAAGTTGTGAGGCTCAAAAACTAATTTCTAAACGAATAAACTTTCTCAATACTAAATGAAATTGGTTTAGACGAGCTGAATGACGTTGACGTTGTTGTACAGATTATGGTTGTATCGTTGAAGTATGTAGTATGGAGAGAAATTTACCCTGTAATAGTCACAAGTGTACACGTCTCGTGATAAACCAAAATCCGATATTTTCACAACGCCATAGCTCCCCACCAGACAATTCCTTGCGGCTAGGTCCCGGTGAACGAAATGTTGCGATGATAAATACTTCATTCCCTCACTGATCTGGTATGCAATGTCCAAAAGCGTATCCTATAAAAAAATAAAGTGCAATTTTTACTGCAAGGTGCTTTCAAGTTTAATTAAGTGGTAGGTGGTACTCGCTCGTGGTAGTCATCAACTTCAAAGACGCTGAGTCAACATTATTTCGGTTTCGTTTTCATACACACGACATACATACCTAACCCACTAATTTCCATTCATTCTCGTTGGATTTTAAGATATTATCATGTATTACATACGAGGATTAATGAAATAATCACCTCCACCAAATTGCTGCAGGTAATATGTACATATATATATCTATATTAAATTGATTACTTCTCTCGAATTTGAATTTGAACCATTTTGGTTTGTTAGTACCACTACCAGATTTTAAAGCCCTATTTGGAAGCCAATGAAATAAAGTTTTTCTTCATTTCTCTCAAATCCTGAAATTATGATTTAAGCTAGCACACTGGAATAATAATGCCTGAAAGCCTAAATTCACCAAGGTCGTATGAGATCTTCTTGGATCTGTGTTCACATTAAATGGGTATATCAATTCCCTCCAAGGTTAATTTAAAAAAACACAATGTCCCTCCCTGGAAACAACCCGGATTCCACAGTATAGCTGGAAAATAAATGTCTTTATAAACACACGTGTTAGTTGAATAATATCATGGTTTAAGGGGCAAAGTGGTTCATATCCATTCCTGACTGCAAGAAAATTAGGGTATATCCACAAGCTAACGAGTAAAGTGGGGCATATCCTTGCATTTTGCAATCGATAAGTCTTCTTTTGCTCCTAAGTATCAATGGATATGCACCGTTTTGTATGAACTCGGAATTGGATATGTCCCACTTTGCCTCTTAAACGATGATATGCAATAATATTATGTCCTAATTGGATTGCTTTTAAAGTCGATGTGACTGGATAAA
The DNA here is from genome assembly GCA_036851915.1 of Ptenothrix huangshanensis. Classification (NCBI taxonomy): domain Eukaryota; kingdom Metazoa; phylum Arthropoda; class Collembola; order Symphypleona; family Dicyrtomidae; genus Ptenothrix; species Ptenothrix huangshanensis. The sequence goes on from JAAXYX010000937.1 coordinate 19,784, forward strand.
CACGCAAATTGTTCTCTTTTCTTCATTCGGACGCCAAACATTTCTTATAACCTGATTTGAGCTAGCAAAACGAAGGACACGACACGACGTGTGTACACAGTATGCATCTACATCTACCCATACCTCAATTAGATTGAAAGTGAGAGGCAAAAACGAAAGTTAGGTAATCCTCTTCAGTTGTAGTTGTGCCTCAACGTTCAAGATATTAGGCCCTTCAATGTATCCACTGGTTTAGAGTGTAATCTAATATGCGAGGAAGTTTTTGGTTTGCTTCTGTCATTATTTATATTTTTGTAAACAATATTGACGAGAAAGAGAGAGGATTGACATGTTGCTGTCTGTGCTCTGTATTATAATGAGAATTATTGTTATTCTATGCTCCCACTCAGCTGTTATTCTGTCCATGTGTGGAAAACAAGATGAATAAAAGGGAAGGAGATGGAAAATAGATCCAAGAAGGAAGAAACATGTGTCAACCAAATGCAAAATTATGAAAGATGATGCCGCTCAGTGTTTATTTTCACCATTCCATCATTCTCGTATGTCATCACCTGTCCTCATTCCACTTTTTTCTTGAGTCTCACTAGTCAGACACCGTTTCCAGACTTGTGAGGTTACTCAATTCGGATATCGCAAGTCAGCTGTCTACACTGCTACTTTCCATGTCAAAATAACAAATCGGAATCGAACCCAATTATAGGTTACTGCGATGAAAGTCTTGCGACTTTGAGACAAATTGAAGCAGCTCGATATAATCAGTATAGTGTCTACACAACACATAAATAAAACTTACCTAGGTAGGTACATATATGTGTATGACTATTTTTAGCATCTCTATGTGAAAGTGCAATCTCGAAATCTAAATTCAACCTCCACAAATACAGATCAAACAGTATTTCTCCCTGGGTTCTCATTTTTAATCAGTAGCTAAAACTGTAGGTAGGTACATTGTAAAAACTTTTAAATCTAGAACTCTTTAGAGAAAATCTAACTAGAAAATCTTTTACGCACCTACTTGTACATGTTTAGTATATTTATGAACGCAGTTAGGATGCATCTTAAGTTCTATTTAAATACGAGTAGGAAATTAAACAGAGTTATTCAAAATTGCACCAGTCTTTGAAAAACAGTATAACAGTATAGTTATTCGTGCTTAATGACCTGACATATTTAACAAATCGAAGCACAAAACTTATTTTTTTTGGAAATGTCACATGCATTTTTTCGCATTCCCAGATTTTTAAACTTCTCCAGCACACTACGAGTAACTGCGTTTGGGCGTAATTGTGATCCTGAATGTTTTCGAAATCTGTTCAAATATTGCCGAATATATCCGTATTTTATCTAGGAGCAAAATCCCCAGCAATCCTTAGCTGTACAAGAAGATTCTAAAACTCAATAATACACATTTTCAAATAGTATAAATGTATACGTTTTACCATGGGCAATGGAGCTGCTCAAACGAGAAAAAATTTCCGTTATAAATATGCATTTGAGACATTAAAAACTTTAGATTTTAGACAGATGAAATTGGCATTTTGAATGGGAAAGGTTTTCTCCTTTAATGAGACTGCATGAATGTAAGTCCTAACATATTTTGCCCGCTTTACCGGTAAGACAATTATAACTCAGAGAAAATAAATGGGGCAATAAAAAGGCAGTGATGAGAGCCAAAGCTAAATCCCATACCACATACCTATTAGTGCGTGCACGTGAATATTAATTAGGAAGTTGTCAAGTGGAACCAAAAAGCAAAACTAATGACTTTTCCTTTTCATTCGGCAATTAAACTCATGGACCGCCCCAAAACCGCAAGCCCCAATCATTACCACGAGCACGAACACAATTTATGGAACAGAGGAAAGGGGATTTTCCTTTGGAATTGATGAACGATGCCCGATGAACTGCGTTGTGTTTCCCTTTTATTTTGCCAAAATAATTTACGTATCTATACATGAAATCACAAATATTTTATAATGCGATAAGTAAATGTTTGCATCCGGTGCTTCAATGAAGGACTGCAACAATGTTGACAACATGTTGAAAATAAACACAACAGACTGTGTGTTTGTGAAGTTGCTTCACTGCCTGTAAAATCTAATTCGCATTACCCTCCAATCAATTTTACTATACTTTGCTCCAGATACAATCCAGTCATAAATAGAATGATGCAATTTTCATACTAAAATGACGCAACAGTGTAACATCAACAGGTTAGGGCCAAAAATGTAACACTAAAAATTTATACAAGCCATTATAATACTACTGCTTGATGTAACGACGCAAAAAACGAAAGAACAAAAACAGTTGGTGATGACATCAGTGACAAAATAATTAAGCTATGCCTATAAACTCAACAGAACCTGGTCGTAAACATAAAATCATTCCAGTGGATGGAAAAAATGTTATTCAGTTAGAGAATTGATAATGTATGTATGTAGGTATATTCCCTTCTGTGTATAAATTCTATGTTGGTTGCGTAATGATACGATTTGTAGCACTATGCAACCCCGCATCTCATTTTTATCTCCGAGTATAATTATTTGGTATTTGTAAGCTTACAAAGCAGCACATCTGAATATAAAACTGATCGTTTTGTCTTTTCCATAATGAAATGAGTCGCTGAGTTGTCAGGGACTAAAGGACTATAAAGCCTCTGTGTAGGCCATTGTAAGTTATACACGAAGAAAAATTCTTGGAACAAGAAAATAAAACTACTAGTCAATTCAGTGTTTGTCTTGTATGTATTTGAAAGGAAATTAAAGATTTTATTTTTTTCAAGGCGAACAATTAATTTGACTCACGAGCAAATATTCCAAGGTGCTCAGCAAGGATGTGAAAGCAGTATTTTTTTAGTTCAGTATAGCAGAAAACTCGAAATTGATTAACATCATACTTCTAAGCTCTTTCTTAAGTAGCTACATATTGTCATCGTTATCATACCGTCTTGTCTTTTCTGGAAAAAAAGGGGCATATGTACACCGTAAAAACGGGTTCATCTTTATACAACCTTCTTTCAGATTTGCACACAAAAGGCGCAGTTTTTTTTTAATTTCCAAGAAAACGATGCAGTTTTTATTAAATTGATCCAAAAATGATGCAGTTTGTTTTGAATTTATACGGAGAAGGCTCGATTTTTTAATTAATTCACACAAAATAAGAAGTAGATTTTAAAATTTTTAAACTGGATGATATCAAATTTTGTCAAAACCTACGCCTACACAAAAAAAGCACCAACTATAATTACCTTTTGCAAAAAAACTTAGACTAGATACAATCGACTTTTAGAGCAATTTGGCCTACGCCTAAAAAATCGTAGTTACGCTACTGGGTTTTGTTTTCCAAGACTTGTCCAAAAGCAAGAGTGCGTAGAATCTATAAAAGCTTTATAGACACTCCATTTGTGAATTAAAACTCATTTTATTTTTACTTCGCACACTACCGCATGAAATGTTTTTGAGAAACAAATTATATTTCCTGGAACCCGAATTCGAACCATCTTTTAAGTATTTCTCGGAAACAGCACAGCAAAATTGTTGCTCTCCTTATTAGATGATCAAAAAGGGATAAAGAGATGAAAAAAACAGAGAGAGGAACAAAATACACATGCAAAGAAAAAAGATATAAAACGTTACATAATGACAAGATGACTACCGAGAGAAATATTGTACAACTGTAGTCTGTAGCTTTCTCTTGATTATGGTAAGTAAAGTACAGAAAGAAATCAATAAATATATAATATAACCTACAGACCCACAAACAAAGGGTAGACAGGTTTATACGTACATACGTAAGATGACACTTTGTTATGTGCATATACAGGGCTTTATTTTTGCACTGTATTCAACAAAGATAACCGTCAAAACAGACGAACTAGTAGACAGACGTCATGATGGGAGATTGTAGAAAACCAAGTGATACTATACCCCACCATGTCACAACATTGCATATTACCCATGCCTATGACTACATATGACGATAGCAATCGCAATCGCAATCGCAATCGCAGTCCGTATGAGAATAGTTTTCAGAGCTTTAACCTATTACAAATAATGATTTTGGTGTGGCTCAACTCGTTATGGGGACGAGTGTTTTTTCCATGAATTTGCCTTTGCTTTCATTTCCTTTTGTTGTGTTTCTCTTTTCCTTCAAGTGTCTTCAAAAGAGAGGAAGAAAAAGAAAAAGAAAGAGAAAAAGACGGTGCAGGGCAGTGCGTTGGTTGTAGTTGCAATGGTCGATGAGGAGAGAGAGAGGAATATATGTATCTGTATAAACAGTAGCAGTAGCTACAAAAAGTATCATCACCACAAACACCAACACCACAGAACAAACCTCAACACCCACGCAAACTAAACTAAACTAAACTAAACCAAACTAAACTAAAGGAAATGCAAGGGTTGAGGTGATATGTAATAAAATCCTGAGTGGAGTGATCGCTATTACCTATATCCATATATACGTGTGTCCTAACTCACTTAACTTTCTCACATCTCACCTCATCTAATCTCATTTGAACCAAACCTTTGTCGTTGATTCAATCGATTTACTTTCTTATCATTCCACAACCCCACTGAAAGTTTTATTGAAATCATTGCACGACAGCAACCACCAACTCTCAATTCACGTATGCAATGCGGGAAAGAGAAAGTTGCTCACATTCACATTCACATTCACACTCACACTCACTCTCAATTCTCAATCTCATGCTCTTCTAACCATCGCCTTAATTCATAAAGCAATGAAATTTTCCATTGATCTCATGCAACGATGCAACCCACGCCATGCCACGCCAGTGCTACGAAACCATGACCAAAACTAAACCAAACTCACTCTAGTATAGGTACCTTCTTTCAGACCTCAAAATTTGAATCGAACTGACAAATTGATTATTTCCTCTTTGCTCTCTCACTTTTCTTCCTTTTTCCCATTTTATGTCCGTGTTACTAGAAGGTATATGTATGTACTGTACTCTAAAACTGTCATTCAAAACCAAACAGTGTGGTACGTCAAAGCAACCACACCACCACCACCACCACCACCATCATCATCATCATCATCATCATCATCATTTATTCAAGCAAATAGAAAGTTTCATGAGCTCCCATTTCGATTCGATGCCTTCGAGTCTATTCAATTTTCCAATGGACATTTATTTTACTACTTTATTTTTCAGGAGGGAGAATGACGATGACATGAGATGACATGAATGGGATTGAGGATCAACTAAGGAGATTCCAAAGGTTCGGATGGAAAAAACGGATGTTGTAAAGCATCATTTGGGATTTGGGAGTACCTATACTTACCTAGTTCCATGTACCTAATATCTGTATGTGTATCAATATCAATGGTTGCAAGTATGTACATCACAGCTGGAAAAATAAATGCAGGATACCAGTACCAGGACCGGGACCGGGACCTGGACCGGGGCCCAGGATAAGGATCAGGACCAAGACCAAGACAGGATTATTGGATAGTACATTATTATATACGATTGATTGAACGTCCGGACATGCAATGAATATGTCATAAAGGCGTTTTGTTTCCTCACTCCAAATCTCGATTATATCTACATTATAGGCATATATGTAAGTAGCCATGTATAACTATGTATCTAGAAACACTGTAAAACTGGTGCACCTAAAGCGCCAAGATACGTTTTTAATGTGCTTTCGATTTGCATTATATCATGCCTTCTAAATTATACTCGGGTCTTCTAAGATTATTTAGTTTTTACAGTGTAGATGCAATTATAGTATTAGTATACAAGTGTTACATGAAAAATGAACGACTTTATCTACATAAGTGTAGGTACCATACGATTCATATTAGCTTTATAATGTACTTAACTTAATACATAATGGTGAGGAAAAAGTGGCACTCACGCTTTGAAGAGGAAATACAGCACGGCCTTCCTGAGCATCTTGTACATTTTGATTCCTTAAGACGCTGGCAAGGTCTCCATACTCCATAAATTCGAATAGAAGCCACGGCGCTTCCATGTCTACCCATGAAAAAATCAGAGATTATTGGCATTATGAGGAAGTGCGTGTTTTGAAGGAGACCAAGACGTTCGTGATTTTGTCACGAATCACGATACGGAAAGTGAAAACAACATTTAAAAAAATATAAACATTATCCATATCTATAAGTATGTCCCTTTTTGTATATAAAAACTCAGAAGTACTTACATATAACATGCATAATAATATGTGTACCTACTACTTCAGTTCATATAATATACAGTACACGATATAACGAGAGACTTTATGATGCTATAATTACAAACTAATATCCTGTGTCTTGAAATTGGTAAAATGAATCTGTGGTAGTCTTCGGACTGTACTTGTACCTACTTGTATTTGTACACTATTCGAAATGCTTATGAAGCGTTTCTAATTTCCACGAGAAAATTCTCATTCCATATGCTACATAATTAGATATTGACATTGACATGGTTGGAAGATAATGTATTAGAGGAGTGTTCCAGAAAGAGGAATAAGACGGAAAGTGTGTTCTTTCCCGAGTTCATGACAAAGGTACTGAAGAAAGACTTTCTGGTGTCTTGGTAAAGACAATGACGTGGTTTGCTGACGTTGAGTTGCGTTCCCTTCAGTCTGTAATATTATGCAATTTCACTTTTCCGCTCAGACCGGAGATTTTACTTGTTTAGTGTGGGAGTGAAGTAATGTAGCTAGATATCTACATTTTCCTAAACCCTACTTTGCTTTGTGTTTTCGCCAACTTGTCTTTCATTTCCATGGCGCTATTCTCGGAATTTTCAATTGCAAGTATCCAGACTTCGCTTTAAATGCATAGGAGAAACTTGAACATTATTATAACTGTGTTATTTTCATTTGTCATGCCTGGTTACGTGCTACACTGAACGTGGAAGTTTATCAATAAAATTATTCAAGCTAAAACTCTTTATCCCTCTCTCTCTTTCCCAGAGAATAACAATAGAATATGGCGTAGGAACATAAACCGTTGGTTTATACTAAATACATACTAAGGTTTCTCATTTTCTCGTGGCAACAATTTTAAACATTAAAATACTTTTCCGGTACAACCAAAATATCCTTGGAATTGTAACTTTTTATAAAACTTGCTTTAAGACCAAAAAGGAAAACATGTGTAATTTTCTTAAAAAAAAGGTCGCTCATTATCTTTTCGTTGCAACGAAAACTGTTTTGACGTTCAAATTCGTTGAAACCTTTGTGATCAGTCAGTTTTCTTGTACAGGCTTCTTATCCAGTTACCAATTACCTGTTTTCTTTTATGGTGTTTTACAACATCACATCTTTCGTAGTTTAATCGTCAGGATTCTAAACTTTGACTGTTTCTTCATAGAACCTTTAATATATGTAGATGTCTAATTGAAAGATGAGCTTAATTAATTATATGTAACACACGCAATTATAACTTATAATTGAATGATGATATAATTATATTATGTAATTTGGTAACTATAACACGACTATAAACGTTCATTTTTTGTTTCTTGTTGTTTCCTCGACGTAGGCAATACACGCCTGTTACGCAAATAACCTCCGTAATTATTTCTACGAATGTTCATGCAAGTAGGTAACTATAAGTCAAATATGAATATACTTTGAGGATCTACTTACTAGAGTTTTTAGCAATGCCGATCATCTGCAGAATATTTTGATGATTGAAAGCAGCCATTGTTTCCACTTCCTTCATAGCTTCTCCTGCATGTTCACTTTTCACAACTTTCACTGCAATCGAGTCCCCGTTCAGATCACCTAAAATAAAAAGGTAAGAATAGACACATAATTACTATGAATTGTATGCTGATGCTGACGCATCTGTCTTCAATACATAGAAATCTACAGATCAATTAGGATACACGCATGGTTTTAATTAAGATACCGTGGGTTAATGAATAATTAAAGCACCTAATCTGAAATAGTTTAATTTCTTTTATAAACACAAATGAACATTAAAATACTTGGAAACTTTCACACTGCGTGATTTTGAAACGTTAGAATGAGGAACGCAGTTAAAAAGCATCGCAAGTTTATCTAAAACACGTCTAAAAATCTAAAGTGCATCTAAAACGTATATCGTAGTCCAAAATGCATTTTAATTTGTTTTTTAATCACTAAAAATGTATCCTAATTGTGTTCAATATTACGTTAGAATATTCATTAGAATATTCTAACGTAGAATTCGTAGAGTTCATTAGAGTTTAACTTATTGGAGTTTAGATTTTAGATACATAGATTTTTTATTGTTTGAAGATTGTTTAATTTTTGCAGTGAAAACATTATTTAGACTGGAGGTAACTTTTATTGTTTTATTTTTAATTTCTGCAATTTTTGGTACTGTAAAAATACATTTGGAAACACGGGCTTTTTATTCCTTGCAGAAAAGGTGAGTCATTATGCACTAATTGCATTGTGCAAAAAAGTAAAAAAGACGAGGAGAAAGTGCACACAGCATGATCATTAACAGATTACCATTGATATATTGCATGCCTTTGTGAGCACGCACTGGTCTAGGGTGCTCAAAGCACACGACACGCCTGACGGTATAAATCTTGTTTTATCAGATATCAAAACCTAATCGGTTGTCGTTGTCGGTTGCTATGTACTGTAACGGGCTAGGCCCATTACTATTCCTAATGGTTGTATATGGTAGTTCTTTGGGGTAGAGTAAGATAGGATTTATTATATTTAAGCAATTGCCATAGTTACGGATATTTAATTTAT